>JAIUZE010033972.1:0-23355 GCA_022085475.1 Heliosperma pusillum | reverse complement strand
AATCTTATCAATCTTATACCACTAACGGTGAGATGTAAGCCCTAGTGAGCGTATTCGATTGCCTAAGAGTGTCTTTCCCGAATCTTTGAATAACATGATGGTTTAGGATTTGATTTCCACATGATCTTATCATTATATATAGTATTGCCTATCTTTTCTTATCATAACTCACATGTATATCTATATATGCATGCTCTACTTTTGTATTTCCTTATATGTACGTTAAAGGTGATATGGTTGGGAGAACCCGGAGTTACTCCCCACTGACTGTGGCGTTCATGTTTTTCATGAATGAACAGGTTGCTTGCATGGATTGACTTTTTGGATATGATATTTTGGGGTTCGGGTGTGAGCTAGCGGGCGTTGTCCCTGGAAGATTAACCTCTAGACGATTTTAGCTGATTTGCTAAACACTTGTTCTTTGTTAACATTTTGAGAGACTCCGTCTCTTTGTTATTTTCCGCACTTAGTTGTAATATTTTGACACTCCTCGTTTTATTTAACTTGCATGTATAAAAGTTTTTAAAAACTACCTATTTCCGCAATATAATTCACATGCTTGTTTGTTTATTATTTCCGCATTCGCGAGGGTTGTCACAAAACTAATACTATAGAAACAAAATACTTTTGTGACCGTATAAGCTTAGAGTACATCTGTCGAATTCGTAGATGCTAAACGAGGGTGATAACAAACGGAATGGAGTGGGAGGTTCTATGGTGCTAGAAAACACTGGAGATCTGTGTTATTTCTCTCACTCCCCTAGATGAATGAAAGGATCATCCTGAAAGGCATGGAGACAAGGTAACTGTGAGTCGATTCGTCAGAATGTGAAAAGATGACTACTTGAGAGGTTTTTTTTGTTTTGTGAGTTTTTTATTTATTTATTTTTGACTGGAGAGGTTTTCTTTTTGTCTTGTGCATTTTTGAAAATGCTCGAGACTTTTGTTGGGCTGTTTTTTGGGTTTAAAGTCGTCGTTGGACTGTTTTTGGCTTGAAGTGTTGTTGGACTGTTTTTGTTGTGGAAGTCGTCGTTGGACCGTTTTTGGTCTGTTGACACTTTGTTAGATTGGCAGGATTTGTTGGTTTGTTTTTTTTGTTTGATTGGAATTTTATTCTCTTATTATTTTTTTCGATTTGGATTTATTCGACTTTTGTTTGTCTCGTTTTGTGAATTTTTGAATCTTTGAGACTTCTGCTTTGGGATTGTTGGGAGTTTTTGGTTTGTGCTTTTTTTTGGTTTTGGTTTTGAATTTGTGAGACTTTAGGTATGATTGCACTAAGAAATTGTTTTGATCCTTTGGCTGGGGTATCAAAATGATTGGCATAGGATGCAATTTCTAGTAGTCATATGGGATATGACGAACGGATAGAAAGATGGAGTCTCTAAACCTAAAGGTTACCTAGAGACACGTCGATCAAGGAATTTTCACACCACAAGATATGGACAAGGTGGTAAATGCACGCCCTCGTTAAGGCTTATTCTAAGAGGTCGAGTGATCTACACTAAAGAGATACGACCTAAAGTATTTCAAGTCTATTCCACTTGTTAAGTGTAAAAAGTAGAACATGTGACTAGAAAAAGTACATGTGCTCGTTCATAACTCAAAGAGGACTAGGATGGTCCTATCATTTAAAAAAAGCGAAAACAAATGGCTGCTGGGACATACCCATGCCCAAGCTATGTTACTATTTGACACTGAGCTAGGAGAAATAAAGAGATGGAGTGACAGTAGGAGAAGACCCTCTAGAGACTTCAAACTTAGACTCTAACTTCAACTCTGATTCTGATCTGAATTTTGTTTCTTCTGGTTCTTTCTTGAATATCTCCTTTTCACTTTCCAACATATGAATTTCCACTTTGACTTGGGAGATGAGGTGTGAACAATCCAAGGTGGATTCTTCATTCGTGATCATTAGAATTCTAAGAGGGTAGTTAGGCTTGCTCCCAAGAGGGATGGGTAGACGACCGTCCTCAATCATATCTTGAATGACATGTTTCAACTTGTAACATTGCTCTGTATCGTGCATGTCCTTTGCCTCTACGATATTCGCAGTAAGCGTCTCTATCCCAGAGCCTACCTTTCTTTTCCAGGTCAGGTGTAGGTCCTATAGGTCGAATTTTGCCTTGTTGTATAAGCCTTTCCAAGGCATTGGAATATGTGTTGCCAAGTTTGATGAATTTCCTTCGAGGGTTTCTCTTCTTGGATGGTTCGACAGATTTGACCTCACCGGGTTTGTTGGTGGAGCCATAAGAACGACTCGTTAAGCCTTGATACCCATGACCTATCGCTTTAGACAAGAGTCCTTTTCGGATATCGTTTTCACTTCTTGTTCCCAGCACAATCAAGTCTTTGGAAGACTTTATATTTTGGTATTTCAGATGGTTTGCATAAACGGGTCTCAGGATGTCCACGAATTTCTCTACAAGAGTAGCTTCATCTGGACGTTCCACAAGCTCTGTGCTAGTTTTCCTTCGCTTATTTAGGAAGTTTGAGATGTCTTTTTTCTTATTTTGGGTAAGAACCTCTAGAGTGCGCTTATAAAGTTGAATGTTATCCAAATGGTCCTTATACCCCTTGAACTTGGAATGTCAGTCATGTTGAAGTTGATTGGCAATTGTGTGTTCACCGCTTCATAATTGCGATTGTTCTCCCTATAAATGTCATCTCCCTTGAGATACATTAGTTTCTACTCCAAGTATTGGAGTCGCTTTTCAGCTTTTGTAGAAACCGGCTTTGGACTGACTTCTGGTTGTCCCACAAAAGGTGGAAAGTTACCATGCACACTATGTGGAATGTATAGAGGATGAAGTATAGTTTCCATGGCGAGAATTCGATCCTCTATGCCATTGAGGCACGCATTAGTTTGGTCTTGACTTGCCTGGAGAAGGATGAGCGCATCTAGGATTTGATCATTTTCATTTTGGTTTGGTGCATGAATATTTGCTTGACTAGCTCCAGGCATCTTGAAAAACTGAGGAAGAGAGCGACGACGAATCAGAAACACGATCAACCAATCTAGCACACTTACACGAAGAGACTCGACTTGTGAAGTGGGAGTTTGCAACTGTGCTTAAGTGATTTTTGTAAACGACTGATTTTGGAAATGAGTGACAACTCGAAGTGGAGAATGACTCAACTTGTAAAGTGGGAGTGTGCCACTGTGCTAAGTGAGTATGGAAAATGACTAGTTTTAAAATGCTTGTCCTAAACCATCGTAGTGTGGTTTTAGAAGTGTTGTCTCGAAGTGGAGAAAGACTCGATTTGTGAAGTGGTAGTGTGCCACTGTGTTTAAATGACTCTTTTGGAAATGTGTGTCTTAGACAACCGTAGTGTGGTTGTAGGCGTGTTGACTCGATGTGGAGAAATGATTTTAACTAGACACACGGACATAATTTCAACTCATTTTGCGCTACTTCAGGCCACCTTTGAAAATGCTTTACAGGTTTAAAAGGGATTTTGATTTTGAAAATTTTGTCATGGTTTGTTTACAAAGTGATGATCATATAAGGGTTATACACATTTAAACAGGCAGAATAACGGTATGTTGAGTGTATTTAAAATGGTTTTGGCTTAAAGGGTGGGTTGGCATACAAAGCAATCAAACCCAAGGTTTGAGGAGACGTCCGCGCCAAACATGAGTATGGCCGGTTCCTAGTCCATTCGCCCGAGTAGTGAAATCCCTTGGTGCTAATATGAGTACACACCGCGGTATGGTTAACGCCAATCGCTACCCATCCATAGATCCAAATAAGAACTCGGACCGTCCGGACAGGACGATTGGTCAAAAGGGTTGGGTTAGGCCTAGGAAGGCTGAATAAAACGACCTAGGAAGGTTGGGTAATGAAAACCGACAACTGTCTCATATATACTATTCCCTAACCTCGTTCAAGTTTCACCCTGGGTAACGCGTAAGTGTACAATCCCCAGCGGAGTCGCCAAACTGTGATACACGGGTTTCGCGATCCTTTTCAAAACTGTGGTGCACGGGGTACCACAGCTTGAGAAACGAGGGACAAGCGTGAAAACACGCATTTGTGGAGTCGCCACCAACTTTATGTCATGTCAAGACACAAAGGAATGACATGAACACTAAGAACTCGTTACCGATAACATTCTATGTCTAGAATGACTCTCGTGGATGCCAATGAACACAGATGTTCACATAGATATGGAGTAAGGGGTGAGGGTACGTATTACGAAGTTCTTTTAATCGAACACCTAATCCCGCCCGTCTCGATAGTGGCCTATACTAATGATTAGGGAAACTCTTCTATTATCGATTTGTTATCGGATATGTACATGCTATGCAACATCCATGATTTAATCCTAGCATGTGAACTTAGACTATGTCGGTTGAACATGTAATATAGCAATTAATTATGTCAAATAGGATTTAGAATTCAATTGCATGTGAGGACACAAGAAGTTATATCATACAATGATTAAATAGAACTATAAAAGAAATATTACAATTGATTACAACGAATATGGGATCTATGTCGGAAATATACTTGAAAGATTAATTGAAAGAAAGAAAAGATTTAATGAAACTAAACGAAATTAGAGCGATAATATGAATAATAGTCAGTAAATTACCTAATTAAACTACGTCAAAGCGAACCAAGAAATTCAGAGACAGAAACCAGCCCGGAAGAGGTGCAGCTGGTCATGCGTTCTCTGGAAGAGGCGCATCAGACCTTGCGTCTATTCCTGAGATGAGTTCTGGCTGTTAAGCCAGAACCGCAAACAGTTAATGCTCGTTGGTGATTTATGGTTTATTAATGATCTTTAAGTCGAATTTAAGTGATTTAACAGATTAAAATATACTAACTATTTCAAAGACAAATCTAGAGATTTTATAAGAACAAATCTAACCTATAAAGAGACAAATTGATAGATGACAAGAACCCACTAGTATTGATTATTAGGGATTTAAGTCAAACAAACTATTTAATATGACAGAAAGACTAAAGAAATAATGAAAGGAAAGGTTTTGAAAACGACTTTGACATAAATCCGACATGAATATTACATTAATTAAGTAAAGTACAAAAGATGGGATTAAACACCCTCAAAGTTGCATGTTGACGAAATGAGATATGAACTAAAGTTATCGATTTAGCGACAGCTCGACTCGAATGAATGGAAAGTACCCTCGCAAGAGGAACGATCGATTAAGTTGTTTGAAATTGATTATTGTTGAGTTGGTCAAATTGGTAGATCAATGAAATAACATGACAGGTACCCATAACGATCTAAGCTTACGTGGTCGATTGATCAAGCACGTAGTTTTCAATAAGCTTAGAGCAAGATCTAGGATTCAAAGAGAGAGAAAGAAAGGGCGGAACACTTGCGTGCCTTGAAAGTGTGCACGAACCTCTTCTTATATAGAGAGAGATTCGAAGAGTTATGGAATAACTCGAACACGGAAAGAAATCTAGAAAATATTCCAGAAATAGGTAAAACGAGATGGGAAGAGGCGCAGCTAGCACTGCGACTCTTGGAGGAGGCGCAACACCTGCTGCGTTACTTCCTGAGTTGTCTCCTACCATAATCAAAAGATTTGCACGTTTCTTTTTCAGAACTGCGGTAGATCTAGAATGCTTTTCAATAAAATACGGATATATATTACTAAAAAGGATAAGTTTTGATATATTAAAATATCCAGAATATTCTCGAGCATTCAGGCACGCTTTTAAAAGACGGTTTATAGAAAATGAAGCGGTTTCTGACCGGACTCGAAAATGACTCTAATGGCCGTCAAAACGACCATGTTTTTACGTAGATGACGACCAAGGGGTAGACACAAATGTTTGAGCTATCACTTGACGATAAACTTATGAATTGTCATAAATTGTTTCGCATACCAAACATGCGGCCCAATCATCACTGCATGGTTGGCGGAAGGTGTAGATTCGAGGTATATACAATAGGTCGTCATCCAATAACGGTATCTTTCAATAGTAATTTTGGGAAGTAAAGTTATAGCTCTTTTACCTATAACCATACTTGCCAGGCTCAAGGTTATAAGTGATTCTACTATAATCTTGGAGCTGCGGAAATCGGTATGGCTGTTTTAATTTTTAAAACCGTTTTAAATAAACTTTTTAAACAATCCTTTATTAGAGGTGTATTTATGGTAGATCATAGTTTATATTTATTTAATTTGAATCTAATTATGATTTCTCTATTGATTAGTAAAACAACCTATGAGTTGTCATACTATCTAGGGTTTCATATATGTTAAAATTTAAACCCTAAATATATCTTGTTAAAACCATGTTGGACTAAGGCTTCACGAAACTAAGGCTTATGAGCCGTGTTGTTTGTGAATAGCTCTCGTGTTCAATTAGAGTTTAAATAGGATTCTAAACCTAATATCTTTCTTGTTGCACAAGGGAGACATGTGGTGAATTAGGCTTTGTGAATTTATCCTAGACTTATCTTGGTCCCAAGTTAGGTCACGACCATACAAGAGTTTTAATTAAAACCTAGTTAGCTCTACTACTGTAAATAACCATGCACCTTATGCATTAAAATTAAGCTTTTCACATTAGATTTTATATTTTTCATTGTGATAAACATTTCAAGTAAAATCTTTATTTTGCAAAACCTAATTTTGAAAAGCCGTTCCTTCTTGCATCTTACTTTTGAAGAAACGTTATTTGATAATAGTGCTAGATTTGTTCTTACTCGTTCAATTGTGTGAACATCAAAGAACAAACAAAAACACTTTCTTATTAACGTAAGATAAAATCGAGTATTTAATGGTACTCACCTTCAGTTACAACTAGAGTTAGTTGTAGGAGTGGGTTAGTAATTTTGTAATTCGTAGGAAGGTACTAAAATTATTAATCGAGAAATAGTGGACGTAGGTTTCAACGTGTGAACCAGAACCACTTCAAAAATCCTTGTGTCTCTTGTTTATTAGTTTGCTTTACGTATTTATTTGTTTCTCAACACACGACAAGTAATTAGTTAGGTCGAGTTTAATCAATGAATTCGAACTACTCATAACTCACTCACGCTCATACGGACAAAAGAAAAAGTACGCATACTTTATCTGTACTCAATTCCCCCCCCCCCCTCCCCCCACCCTCTTGAGTATTTGAGATCGATAGACTCTTCAGAGGTTTTGCCTACGTCCTTAGACTCCTTTGAAAATTCTTTTGCGAATGATGTTGTTGATCTATTTTAGGTTGATGGAGGGCTTAAAGATTTTAATTTAAAGGTTAAATGGGATGAACTCCCTATTTTTGATGAGTCTCACCTCATTGGTTCTTCCTACCCTCGAATTTAGACCATTTATGTTTTTATATTGAAAATTAATTGTTTGTTTCATGGTCTTAAGTTTGTTGCTCCATCTCTTGCTTACGAGTGGAGTAATACGGTGGTCCTCTATGAAGTTGGTCATGTGAATCTTTGTAATATATTTCATTCCTTACCTTTGATCTTACATGCCTTTATCTTATCAATTTCTTACATATTATTTTGTACGCTCATGCACAGGTATATGATTTACTTCTAAAGGCGGCTTTGACATGCTTTTTAAAGCATGCAGATGAAGTGATCTATGGAGAAACAAATTCTAGCACGACTATAAAATGGGTTTCTCGGGAGGCAACCCGTGCTTTTATTTATGCTTTCTAAGACAACATTTTCGCTTTTTTTCTTGGAGACTATTTATATATGGTTTAGAATAATTTGTTTGGAGGTATATTGCTTTCTTGTTAGGAATAAATCATGGTTTGTCGTTAGATAATATGTAAATTTGCAGGTTAAGGAAAGAAGGTCAAAGAAGACGATTTTTATGCAAGGATTACGACCCCTTTCGTGGTTGGTAAACCCGATAGGGGACGTAGCCAAGAGGAAAAACCCGAGCAATTGAGAAAAATTTAAGAATTCGTAAATAAGGTCGAACCCGATCAAGGTTGCAAGGCCCGATTGGGGACGTGATTATCCACGAACTAAGCTATTTGGTAGTAATCCGACTATTGCTCCGACACTTCCTCATTTCACTCGTTTTTTGGTGCATGGATTGGACCTTGCCACGTTTTCAAGCTAGCTTAGGGAAGGCTTCTACATGGTTGTATGTCTTCTTTCCTCTTTCCTTTCTTTGTTTTCTCATCTGTCATCCTCATTTCCCCGTGTTAGTTCCATTTGTCCTTCTTTGTGTTTTTTTTTTGCGCTTAAACCCGTTTTATACATTGAGAAAATGTGTTGTTCTAACTTGGGGAAGAGATTTAGTGAGTCTAGTTATTTATTGTTTTTGAATATTGAAACAACCACAAGGAAAAATTGAAAATTTTCATAAATAGTTGTTTGTTGTTCTCCACCCATTTGTCTAGTGCATAAAGTTATCGTTCCTTGCATTTCCTCTATTGTAGCTTTGATGCTAATGATTCACTTTTGACGGGATTTTGCGTGCTTGGAGATGTCTTGACATAGTGAGTGATGGATGAAATATGGACAAACTAGACTTGATCTTGACATTGGTAAGCTACTCAAATTGTAAGGTAGAGACTCTAGTGATCGGTACATCTATACCCAATCCCATTTAGGTGTGAGTAGTTTCTCCTCTTGGTGTGTGTTACATCTATATGCATAAGTATGTCTTTTGTTCCATTTTCTATAAGTTTTTCTATCATGATTTGCATTTTGAAGTTATTGACAACGTTAAATCGAGTCGTACCAATTAGAGTAATTTAGTTACCTTTAAATTTTAATTTATGGGCTATTAATACTTGTTTTGTATTAAGCACATCTTGTAGTCTTTTGTTGTAATTCTATCTTCTTGGCTTATTTTTAAATCGGTTAATGATATGTATTGGTTTTATACAATGGGGTGTAATCTTGTGATGTTTTTGTTGTTGTACGTTATATGCCTTGAAAGAGTTGGTTTTGTATATTATTTGATGAAGTCAACGCAAGTTCTTAGCAAAGTCAAGAGTGAAATCTTTAAGTCAACAAAAGTAAAAGGTCAAACACGAGTCATATTAAACCATGGTCAAGCAATTTAAAAGTCAACAAAAGCAAGCAAAAAAAGAAGATTTAAAGAATAGGCATGCGAAGCAAGAGCCAAAATGTAGAATTGAACATTCGGCTTTGCAAGGGTCAACTTCAAATGGGCATGTCATGAGTTCTAGACCTCTTATTGATGAAAGGCCAAGTGGAAGTGATATCCTATCCTCTTAGCTTTCGAACAGTAGATTGCACTCCTCAAATAACCAAGAAATCAGAGAGATATGCCTCTCCCAAAAATGTGCTACTGGGCTGAAAACCGCAGCTTGCGTCATATGACGCAGGCTGCGTTTTTCACTGCCTCCGCGGACTCAAAAATCCTTAATTCTATTATTTTGAAGGCTCACTTATGTGTGAATTTGAAGGGTATAAATACTCAATATTTATCACTCATCTAGGGTACCATTTTACCACCTCACATTTTACATCCATCATCTCATTTTGTTGTTCATCTATTTTGATTTTCTTACCCAAGAATTTGTAGTAATCTTTATAAATTTTGGATATGAAGAATATGAAAGGCTAATTCCTTTCTCCTATGTGTAATTTGAACAAGTGCACAACGTTTAGCATTGTATGACTCTATAACCTTTCTCTCTTCTATATAATACTCTTTTCTTGTGTTGAGTAAATGAATGTTTAGTTTCACCATCCTTACATATTATTTACTTAATGAATGCTTATTCTAGATAGGTTTGGTTATCATATCTTGAATGTGTTGAAGTAACCTTGAAAGATTGTTAACTTTGGTTTAAAGTTGGGTTCTTTTGGGTAGAAATGTGTGTCTTAATTGTTATAAACATGGTTTATTGTTGTTATACATGATTCTAGCTTAATCTCTTGGTAGAAACCTTAAAGTTTGTTCCTTTGGTTATGCTTGTGATATAATGAGTATTAACTAAGTTGCAAAGGGTTAATCTTGGGTGTTTTAATTCATGTTAACTAATTTCTTTGGAGTTAGTAGTAGATAAATGAAGAGAGGGTATAAAGAAGTTATCTTTGAATATTGTTGTTGTATCTTGGGAGAATTATACCAAGTGCTTATCTCATACTTTTTTATTGCATCCTAGGGGTTTGCTATATTTCTTAGACAAGAAAAGTTTGTAACTTTGACACTTTAATGCTACCATTTCAACTCAAATTCTCCATTTATGTCATACTACATGTTTCCCATTATAAAGACCCAATGTTTGTGTTTATTAGTAATTAGTGTCGTAATTAGTGTTTAGTCTATTAATTAGTATCTATCAAGATTTTAGTAGTTAGCTTAGTTATTTACCGTCTTCCCTTGGGTTCGACCCTTTAGTTTACCCTTACTTCCCTTTTATTTAGGATAGTTTGAGTCTATTTGAGGTATTTTAAATTCTTATTTGGTCTTGCTAGTTATCGGTCATAACGACACCCGCTTTTAGCTCCGTCAAATTTGGCGCCGTTGCCAGGGAAGGCAATATAGATAAAGCTAGTTTAATGTTTTGACTTATATTTGTATGTTTGTCTTTGTAAATATTAAAACTCATTTATTTGCCTTAGATTGTTTACTTGTTTGATTAAATGACTATTTGTTCTCCTGAAATTCATGATGAACCATTTTACAAGTAATTTGATAGATTGAAAGAGTTTAATTCTTAGCGGGAATACCCTTATGATATTTCAAAACTTTGGCATGTGACACATAATGGGTTAAATGAGGAAACTTTGATATTTTTTTTATCAATGGACTAACGAAGAATTTGTAAATGTTTCCAAGTATGAAGAGATATGGAAATTTTTCCAAATGTTGGCTCTTGCGACTAAACAATTGGAGTTGAGAATTCACCATCTAGTATTTCATGTGAGGCTATTCTTATAGGGGAGCCTCAAATTTAGGATGGCCGGTTCCTTGGGAGTGAGAGTTATAGTTGTAACTTGACCACTTCACTTCCCTTACAACCCACTTATGTTCCTAGTGACCCTCCTTGTGATGATGCCTCGATTCATGGTCATTTGAGTGGGGATTCTACTCTTGAAGAATCGTTGACTGAATTAATTGAGAAAGTAGAGCATAGAGGGGTGCTTTGTGAGGTGGTTAAGGAAGAAGAGAATATTGCGATTCTTAAAAAGAATGATTTGTTTATTGATATTTCCCCTTACATAGAGTTAATGCCCCCCACCGCCTTTGGATGACCAACACATGCTCACACCTAAGGACTTACCTATTTCTCATCATACTTACTTGGTTGTCACTATGTCGATCTTCTCTTATAAAGAGTCATAGCGTGTCATAGAACTGTTTTATCTTGTCCACACTTGCTATGTTTTGACGTCCTACTACCTTCATTTCCCTACTTTGTGGGCCAATATCTTTGATTGGCTACTAAGGGCCTTGAGTTTTTTAGCTCTTGACTCTTGAAGAAGAAAGATCTTGAAAAAGGCGTTGAGCAAATGATGAAAACCAAAATCGCTTTACGGGAGGCAACATGTACTTCTTATTTAATTTTTTTTTTCTTTCCTTTGCATTTTTTACCTCTCTTCCACGTTGATGACAATGTGGAAACTAAGTGTGGGGGAGGAGTTTGGATATAACATATGTACGTTTTATTCATGTTTTCATGCATTTATTTGAAAAAAAAATCCAAAAATGAAAATCTCGGTTAGGTGAAAACCCACAAGGGTGGGCATCTAAGAAAAAATGGGAAGTTAGCCAAGGACGGAATGAAAACCCAAAAGGGCAATCCGGGTAAAATGAAGAATCGAGTTGCGAGCCACCAATGAGAGGTGAGAAATAAATGCTAAGGTGAAAACCTGAAAAGGGCACCTTAGGCAAAATGAGGGATTTTCGAAAAAGAAAATAGAAAACAAAAAACAAAAAAACAAAAACATTGAGTATACTACTTCCTATGAAGAGGATCTTGGAATAAAAACAAGGGAGTGATAAGGAGGGCTTTGGAAGGAGGTTAGAATTAGGATTTAATTTCCTTTTGAGTCACAAATATGTGTTGCAAATTGGTGGTTTTTGTGATGGCTACTTGGTTGTGATTCTTTTAATGTTTCGCCAAACAAGTTGTCATGTTTTCAATTGTCGAGTTTTAAGGGGGAGGTAAAAGTAATGTTGATTTTTGATGAGATAGCTTAGGAAGATTGTGGGGTGACCTTGCTTTTGCCTTGGGATGAGGCAAGGGTGACGATTTCATTCTTGCAGGGATATAAGAAGGGCGAAGTAATGAGTCGAGTCAGGGTCGGTGTTTTAATTGTCTTTGTAAGAGGGAGAGATAAGGAGGGCGAGTGAGAGAAGCGTTAAGTGTCACAAACTTGAGTCTAGATTTTTGTTCTTATATAGGTGATTTTTTTAGGGAGATATAAGAAGGGTGCTGTGAGGGAAGAGCGTTCAATTACACCCATGCTCTTAGTGGACATGCTTGCTTTCATGCTATGTTTCGAGTTTTACTCGGGACAAGTAAAATTTCAAGTATGGGGATATTTGACAACGTCAAATCGAGTCGTATCAATTAGAGTAATTTAGTTACCTTTTAATGTTAACTTATGGGATATGAGTACTTGTTTTGTATTAAGCACATCACATGGTCTTTTGTTGTAATTCCATTTTCTTGGCTTATTTTGGAATGGGTTGATGATATTTATTAACTTTTATGCAATGGCGTGTAATATTGAGACCTTTTTGTTGTTGTATGCTATAAGCCTTGAGATAATTGGTTTTGTGCATTATTTGGTGAAGTCAAGGCAAGTTCTTAACAAAGTCAAGAGTGAAATCGTCAAGTCACTAAAAGTCAAGGGCCAAACCCGAGCCATATTCAACCAAGGTCAAGCAATTTAAAAGTCAAGAAAAGCAAGCAAAAGAGAAGATTTAAAGAATTGGCATGCAAAGCAAGAGCCAAAATGAAGAATTGAAAACTTGATTTCGCAAGGGTCAAATGAAAACGAGCATATCTTGGGTTCTAGACCTCGTATCAATGCAAGGAAAAGTGGAGTTGATATCTTATCCTCTTAGCTTTCCAACAGTAGGTCACATGCCTCAAACGACCAAGAAATGAGAGAGATATGCCTCTCGCAAAAACGTGTTGCTGGGCTAAAAAACGCAGGCTGCCTCATATGACTCAGGCTGCGTTTTTCAGTGCCGCCGCGGACTCAAAAACCCTTAATTCTATTATTTTGAAGGCACACTTATGTGTGAATTTGAAGGCACACTCAAAAACCCACCATTTTACCATCCCACATTTTACATCTATCATCTCATTTTGTTGTTCGACTATTTTTATTTTCTTTCACAAAGATTTGTAGTAATATTTAGTTAATCTTTTCGTTATAAGAATGTGGAAGGCTAAGTCCTTTCTACTTGGTGTAATTTGAACAAGTGCACAACTTTTAGCATTGTATGACTCTATAATCTTCCTCTCTTTGATTAAATACTCTTTTCTTGCATTAATTTCTTGTGTTGAGTAAATGAATGTTTAGTTTCACCATCTTTACATCTTATTTACTTAATGAATGGTTATTCTAGAGAGGTTTGGTTATCTTCTCTTGAATGTGTTGAAGTAACCTTGAAAGATTGTAACTTTGGTTTAAAGTTGGGGTCTTTCGAGTAGAAAAATGTGTTTTATGTGTTATAACATAGTTTTTGGTTGTGATACATGATTCTAGCTTAATCCATTGGTAGAAACCTTAAAGCTTGTTCCTTTGATTATGCCTTTGTGTAATGAGTATTAACTAAGTTGCAAAGAGTTAATATTGGGTGTTTTAATTCACGTTAACTAACTTCTTGGGAGGTAATAGTAGATAATTGAAGAGGAGGGTAAAAAAGAGTTATCTTTGATAATTGTTTTATATCTTGGGAGAATTACACCAAGTGCTTGTCTCAAATTGTTTTATTGCATCCAGGGTGTTTGCTTTATTGCTTAGACTAGAAAAGTTTATACCTTTGATATTTCGTGTTACTTTTTCAACTCAATTTCTCCATTTAAGTCATACTGCATGTTTCCCATTATAAATACCCATTATTTGTGATTATTAGTAATTAGTGTCGTAATTCGTTTTTAGTTTCTTAATTAATATATATCAAGAGTTTAGTAGTTAGCTTAGTCTTTTTGCAGCAGGAGCTAACCCAAAGGGTCCCTTTGATCAATCCATGGTCCAGCCAGGTCAAGCCACAACTCGAGGCACAAGAGCCACAAGCCAGGCCATTCAAGACAACACAAACAAAGACAGACAAACAACAGTCCAACTAAGCAACATTCAGCCTGTACCAGCTAACTTTCAGCCACCTAAGAGGTACACCAGGTCATCCCACCAGCCCCCACCTTGGCCCTCTCCTAAGTCCACATGAGGGTCAACAAAAAGGTCCAGGAGAGTTTTCCCAAAGGTTCGGTCTAACTCCATGAAAAAACAACATTCAATGATCAAGTCCAACAAGGTATTTTCACAAGTTCAGTCCAGTTGTGCCTCTCTTTTGCATTAGGTTATGTAGCAGCATAAATAAGAAGGTCCTTACAATCACAAGTGAAGTCTTGATGAGTTCCAAAAACAAGGAAAGGAACCAGATGCAACAGGAGTTCAATGCCAAGTTCAAAGACAAGACCAACCAACCTATGAACAGTCTAACCATAATCCAATATCAGCCTCTCCCTATGTCAAAAGCTATCTTAATGCCCTGTATAGTCCAGGCCCAAACAAACAAGCCATGACACGAGCCATTGATAGCCATGACATGAGCCAGAGCAAGCCAAGACACAAGACAACCTCACAAAACAAGCCAGCAAGCCTTCAGAGAATTCAGTCAGCAGCAGCACCTTGGGGAAGGTCCCAGGGTAACTTCCAAGCTTAGGAACTTCAAACCAAGTATGGGGCTTGGTTCTAGGGAGGGTCTACTACCTTTTTGTCCAGAGAACCTTCCTCAGAAAACGCCAGGAACACCTCTCAAAACAAAAGCCAAGTTCACCAGTCCAGTTCTCGCCTATCCAGGAGCAGTTCAGCTGTCACTATCAAAGTTTCTTCTTTTGGCCAAGCAGACTCGAGGGCTTTTTGCTCAGACTTTGGGGACTAATACTACTTCAGTTTAGGACCAAAACAGCAAGCAAAAACTCCACTATGTACCATATAACAAAGCAGCAGCAAGGCAACAAGAAACCTGTCTCTTTCAGAACTGTTTTCTGATGTTTACTTTATTTCAGTTTGTATCAGTTTGTAGTTGTTATTTTGTTTTCTTTTGAGGATCATTACTAGCCTTAGATGTGTTTGGACGTTCAATATGTAATCCTGTTGCCTATATAAGGCTTGTTTCTAATGAATGAAAGGCAGATTTGAAGTAAACACAAAAACTGAAACCTTTGTTTCTGTTATCATCTCTTGGCTGTGTGCTTGAGAAACCTTAGCTGTGTGCTGGGATCAAGGTTCAACCCTCAACCATTGGCTTTGTGCTTTGGTTAAGGTTTTATCTCCTTCTTTCAGCATTCTGTTCAAACAAAAACATAGCAAACTCCAAGTGTATGACTTTAGTTCTATTTATGTTGTTTTAGCTTGTTTTCTGAATAATTCTGTTGCAAATTGGTTATCAGAGCTTTGGTTTGTGAGTTCATTTACCTAACTATATTAAAAACACAAAGTTGAAGGCCTTGTCATAATTGTGATGGAAGTCTCCAGGTCTGTCAATGAACTTCTTAAGGGCCAACAGAATAATGACACAAGAGGAGGCAGAGGTCAAGGAAGAGGAGCACCTTTCTCACAAGGTGGAGGAAGGAGGAGGCAACCTGTAGATCAATTTGAAATGTCAGACTCAGATGGCTCAGATCAAAGTCTTCTCAGACACCAAGATAAAGACATAAAGGTAGAAATCCCTGACTTTCTAGGTAGCATGAACCCTGATGATTTCCTAGATTGGTTGAGGTCTGTAGAAAGAGTCTTTGAGTTTAAAGGATACACTGATAGAAAGGCTTTTAAGGTTGCTATCATGAAACTAAAAGGTTATGCCTCACTGTGGTATGAAAACATGAAAACCTTGAGGGTTAGGGAAGGGAAAGAACCTGTTAAGTCATGGCTCAAACTGAAAAAGAAAATGAGGGCTAAGTTTGTCTCTAGGGACTACACTCAGGACATGTTCATTAAGCTCACTCACCTGAAACAAGACCAAAGACCTGTAGAGTCTTATCTAAGGGACTTTGAACAACTCACACTGCAATGTGAGGTTGTTGAGAAATCTGAGCAAAAGATAGCAAGGTTCTTAGAAGGTTTGGATGAGAGGATAGCTAGTAAAGTCAGGCTACAAAATATATACTCCTTTGAAGAAGTTGTCAACTTGTCTTTAAGGGTAGAAAAGTTGGGGAAGGAAAAGCCAGTGCGTCTAAGACACCTGCTAGAACCCCTACCTTCAAACCCTTTGTAGGAGTCAAGATAGGAGAACCTGTGGTTCCTACTAAGACTCCTTTCAACCCTGATAAAGGCAAGGCTGTTGATGCAGGCCAAAGAAAAACTACCTTTCTCAAAAAGTGTTTTCAATGTCAAGGATATGGACATTTTGCTAGAGAATGTCCATCTAAAAGAGCTCTGAGCACCCTAGAAGTAATTCATTGGGGAGAGGATTAGGTGTTGGTCTGTGATGATGAAATGGAAGAGCCTCAGATAGAGGCTAGTGAGGAGTTGATAGAGCCTGATGTTGGGTTAAGTCTAGTGACATGGAGGGTAATGCACACACAACCCCAACCCTTAGAGGAAGATAAAAGACACCAGATCTTTAGAACCAGGTGTACCATTAAAGGGAGGGTTTGTAATCTGATTGTGGATGGAGGTAGCTGCACCAATGTAGCTTCTAAAACACTGGTAGATAAACTAACATTGCCCACCAAAGACTACCCTCGACCTTACAAGCTTAGGTGGCTGAACAAGGGGGCTGAAGTTAAGGTAGATCAACAGTGTGTTGTTCCATTTTCTATTGGTAAGGGATATGCTGATGAGGCCTTGTGTGATGTATTGCCCATGGATGCTTGTCACCTTCTATTGGGGAGGCCTTGGGAGTTTGATAGCGATGTTGTCCATCAGGGAAGGGACAACACTTACTCTTTCAGGTTTGGGAAGAAGAAAATCATCTTAGCTCCTTTACCTCCTATCCTGAAAGGGAACCCTCCACTCTTAACTGAAGCTGCTAAGGAAGTTCTGCTGTTGAGTGAATCAGAAATGGAGCAGGAGTTAAATGATTTCAGGCCAGTCTATGTCCTCCTCACCAAGGAGGTAGGGGAAGGTTCTAACCAGGTGCCTGAAGAGGTACAAGCCTTGCTGAAAGCTTATGAGGATGTTTTCCCTGCTGAACTACCTAGTGGGTTACCCCCACTAACGGGAATTGAGCACCAAATTGATCTGGTGCCTGGGGCTGTCCTTCCAAACAAGCCAGCTTATAGAAGTGACCCCAGGGCAACACAAGAGCTGCAATCTCAGGTGAGAGAGCTACTTAGCAAAGGGTATGTCAGGGAGTCTCTTAGCCCCTATGCTGTACCAGCATTGCTAGTGCCTAAGAAGGATGGAACTTGGAGGATGTGTATAGACAGCAGAGCAATCAACAACATCACCATTAAGTATAGGTTCCCTATACCTAGACTTAATGACATTCTGGATGAACTCAGTGGGGCTCAAGTATTAACCAAGATTGATCTAAGGCAAGGGTATCATCAAGTAAGGATTAGAGCTGGAGATGAGTGGAAAACTGCATTCAAGACCAAGCATGGGTTGTATGAGTGGCTAGTGATGCCATTTGGGCTCTCCAATGCCCCTAGCACCTTCATGAGGCTAATGACAAAAGTATTGAGGCCTTACTTGGGAAAATTTATTGTGGTATACTTTGATGACATTCTAGTCTACAGTTCAAGCAAGAAGGAACACCTACAACATCTGAAGTTACTTTGTGAGGTTCTGAGAGAGAACAAGCTCTATGGTAAGATGGAGAAGTGCACTTTTATGCAACCTGAGGTTCATTTCCTTGGGTTCATTATCTCAAAAGATGGGGTAGCTGTTGACCCTAAGAAGGTTAAAGCAATCAGGGATTGGCCCACCCCCAAGACAGTAACTGAGGTCAGGAGTTTTCATGGGTTGACATCCTTCTATAGGAGGTTCATTCAGGGGTTTAGCTCTATCATGACTCCCATCACAAAATGTATGAAGAAAGGGGATTTCACTTGGGGAGAAAGGGCAGAGAAGTCCTTCAAAACCATCAAGGAACTGCTGTGCAGGTCCCCTATACTAGGCTTGCCTGATTTTAACAAGTTGTTTGAAGTAGAGTGTGATGCAAGTGGGTTAGGAGTTGGGGCAGTACTGGTTCAAGAGAAGAGACCCATAGCCTATTTCAGTGAGAAGCTAAGTGGAGCTAGGTTGAACTACTCTACCTATGACAAAGAATTTTATGCCATAGTAAGAGCCCTGAATCATTGGGGACATTACCTGAAACCTAAGCCTTTTGTGCTACATTCAGATCATGAGGCCTTGAAGTTCAATAATGGCCAACACAAAATCAATCCCAGACATGCCAAGTGGGTGGAATTTCTGCAATCCTTCTCCTTTTCAAGCAAGTACATAGAGGGAAAGAACAATGTAGTGGCTGATGCTCTTTCTAGAAGATCTATGATGTTGACATTCATGGAGCAAAGGGTCCTAGGCTTTGATTTCATGAAAGAACTCTACATGGAAGATCCAGACTTCAAGGAAGAATGAGAGGTGTATTCAGAAGGAAAACTCAAGAAGGGAAGCAAGTACTTGACACAGAATGGGTTCCTTTTCCAAGGAAACAAACTGTGTATACCCAGGGGTCCTTACAGAGGATTGCTAGTCAAGAAAGTGCATTGCAATGGGCTTGCAGGACACTTTGGAGTACAAAAGACTTATGAGATCCTACATGAGCAATTCTACTGGCCCAAGATGCTGGGTGATGTGCAAGACACTATCAAGAGATGTAAGCCCTGTCAACTAGTCAAGTCACAATTCCAAGCAGGCCCCTACACCCCACTACCTGTACCAAACAAACCATGGGAGGACATCAACATGGACTTCATAGTGGCACTGCCTAGGACACAAAGGGGGAAAGATTCAGTAATGGTGGTAGTGGATAGGTTTAGCAAAATGGCCCATTTTGTTGCTTGTAAGAAGACAGAAGATGCCATGGGGGTAGTTGAGCTCTATTTCAAAGAAATATTAAAACTACATGGGGTGCTAAGGAGCATTGTGTCTGATAGAGACACTAAGTTCATGAGCCACTTTTGGAGGTCACTCTGGAGGATCCTAGGAACAAAACTACTCTTCAGCACATCATACCACCCCCAAACAGATGGACAAACAGAGGTTACTAACAAAATTATGGGAAGGATCTTGAGATGTATCATTGCTAAGTCACTAAAGGATTGGGATGTCAAACTATCACAGGCTGAGTTTGCCTTCAACAGGGCTCCATCAAACAGCATAGGTAAGACCCCTTTTGAAGTTGTGTATGGTACTAATCCTCTAATGCCAACAGACCTAGCCCTAGTGTTGAGGAAAGAAATCAATTATGATGAAAAGGAAAGAGTACAACAGATGATGCATATTCACAGTCAAGTCAAGAAACAGATTGAGAAGACCAATGAAATGTATAAGTCAAGAGCCAAAGGTCCAAAGAAAGCTAGCGAATTCAAGGCAGGAGACATGGTGTGGTTGCACTTAAGGAAAGAGAGGTTCCCAGAGAGGAGGAAAAACAAACGCATGCCTAGAGCTAATGGTCCTTTTGAGGTGCTTGAAAGGATAGGACCTAATGCTTATAAGATAGACTTACTAGGGAATTATGGGGTTGCATGGAACATTCAATGTGGGAAATCTAAGTCCTTACCAGGAGGACTCTGAGTATGAAGAGGATTTGAGGGCAAATCTTTTTCAAGAAGGAGGGGTTGCAACAGGAGCTCAATGCCAAGTTCAAAGATAAGACCAACCAACCTATGATCAGTCTAACCATAATCCAATATTAGCCTCACCCTATGTCAAAAGCTATCTTAATGCCTTGTATAGTCCAGGTCCAAGCAAACAAGCCATGACACGAGCCAGGGCAAGCCAAGACACAAGACAGACTCACAAAACAAGCCAGCAAGCCTTCAGAGAATTAAGTCAGCAGCAGCACCTTGGGGAAGGTCCCAGGGTAACTTCCAAGCTTAGGAACTTCAAACCAAGTATGGGGCTTGGTTCTAGGGAGGGTCTACTACCTTTTTGTCCAGGGAACCTTCCTCTGAAAATGCCAGGAACACCTCTCAAAACAAAAGCCAAGTTCACCAGTCCAGTTCTCACCTATCCAGGAGCAGTTCAGCTGTCACTATCAAAGTTTCTTCTTTTGGCCAAGCAGACTCGAGGGCTTTTTGCTCAGACTTTGGGGACTAATACTACTCCAGTTTAGGACCAAAACACCAAGCAAAAGTCCACTATGTACCATATAACAAAGTTGTAACAACCCGAAAAGTACCCAAGTTTTCTAGTAAAAAATATTTACTAACACTTTTCAGTAGAACTTAAGTTTTTAAAATAGGAATTTTTGTTCGGAGTCTTATTTTGAAATTCCGCGTTCGTATTTGGAATTTCTGAGGGATTTCATGAAAAGACCGTTTTTTAGTCATCTTTGACTTTTCTTGACTTTTAAGTCGTCTTTGACTTTTCCTTGACTTTTTAAAGTCGTCATTGACTTTTTCTTGACTTTTAAGTCGTCCTAAACTTTTCTTGACTTTTAAGTCATCTTCGACTTTGCTCGACTTTTCAGTCAACTTTGACTTCCGTTGACTTTTTCCCGACTCGCCTCATAAGTTTGAAGACCGAAATTTTATTTAAAAAAATAATATTTTTGATTTATTTTTATTTAGATTTATTAAGATTTATCATAATTTAATATAATTATTTTGAATTTCTTCGGAATTTAAAGAATAACGTTTACGGTTTTAACCGAACATCATTTAACTATTCCCGACTCATCGCAAATCCCGAAACAAAATCGAAACTCGACTTTGGCATGAGTCACCCGCCTATGTCATCGTTTTCCACTCACAATTAGATATTTTAATTATTTTGATTAAACTAACCAAAATATCTAGATATTTATTAACTTTATCGATCAGTTAATGAAAATTACGCAAATCGTTTACGAAACTGATCCGACAGTCACCATACCACACGGCTCCTTTGCTCTCTAATAGACCTAGATATTTTCATTATTTTTCATTACAATATCATAATATCTTGATATTTAGTTTAATTAACTTTATCGTTAATTATATTTAATCGTTTACCGTAAAATAATTATTAAACGCGAGTCAATTACGTAACAACAATTTCACAACTCGACATCTATTCTTGCCTATAATTACACGGCTCATCCACTCTTCTTTACTCACAAACAACTTTTCATTTTACAACAAATCAAAATAAGATCAAAATATCACCTTCTTTAATCGTTCTTCGTGTTCTTCGTCGTTCATCATTTGTTCTTCATCGTTCTTGATCAAAACCTTCATAAAATCTTCGTTTCTTAATTAAATCCATCCTAATTTATATTTCTAGACTCTCCTCTTCGCTCCTCATCTTCACGTACGGTTATATTTCAATTCCGTCAAGATCATTTTCAACACTTTAATTATGAGAATATTTAAGTTTTAAGTTCTAATAATGTTTTTCTTGTCTTTCTTATAGGGGAGATTTTAAGACGAGTTTGGAGACTCGTATATTTTGGGTGAAGATTAGTAGGAGGGTTTCTTATTATATATACTTCTTATTATTTTGGTGCTAAGTGGTTTGCTAGCTAAGGTAACAATTCCGATTTACTCGACGAAATAATGTCACATAGCTTTTAGTTTTCGTTATTTATGATTTTAGTTAGTAACATAGCTTTTAGTTTTTGATTCAAGTTATGGTTATTTATGATTTTAGTTAGTAACATAGCCTTTAGTTTTGTTTCTTTTGGATTTTGAATCATCTTTGTTTATGGTTCATGTTTTTATGATTTAAGGATTTTTAGTAGTAATATGATAAGTAGTTGTTTTTATTAGGTTGTATGAATTTATAATAAGTTAGGGTTCTTGGCATATTTTTATGGTTTGTTCATAATCATGAATTTTGTATGGATGGATGTTAAAATGGTTGTTTGATAATTAAAACATGTTGAAATTAATTTGTTGTTTGATGTTGTTTGAACCGTGGGAATAGGCTGGAAAAACCAGCCCAAACCGGACCAAACCAGCCGATCCAGGCCGGTTCAGACCCGGTCTGGGCTGGTTCATGGTGGGTCCGGGTTTTGGTCTTTGGGTTGTGTCGATGTTTGATTGTTATGTTGTTGTGTTGACGGGTTTTAATTATGTTAAAGCATGCGGGAAAATATTAGAAATCGGTTTTAGAAATTTAATCAAAACAGCCTATTTTAGCCCAAATCAGCCGTGGGCCCAGTCCAGGCCCATGTGGGGTCCGGCCCAACTCAGCCCGTGGGTCCCACTTTGGGACTTGTGACGGTTTTTGAGTTATCGTCATTTTTATCGCGTTTTGTAATAATTAGCAAGCGAGAAATATTAATAAGTCAAATATTTAATTAAAAAGGTTTTTCATTAAATTATTATTTCTCACATGTTAGAAATTATAAGACGAGACCGTAGTTTAATTTAATATCCTTTTAGTCAAACGGGTTTTGGAATGATAGAATAATTCACATGTTAGAAGTCTTACTAAAATAACATGAAATGAATATGATTGATTTTATGTCTATGTGGAAAAGACTCTGTTTCTAGCCGGTTTGATCCAACGGGTTTGGTCAAACTAAGATCTAGTCAGCCCCGATTTGACTGATGACCCGTCGCAGGACTCGGGTCGGGGATTTGTCTTCAAGTAAGGTTGTATTTAATTATTGAATTAGCCTTAGTAGATATGAGGCGATATGTTATTTGGTTATGATTTATATGCAAGTAGTCACATGTTAGGAAATTGTTTCCGTGACTGTTTGATTATATGGTTGGTGTCGTGTTGACTAAGTACCCATAGAGAAGTATGAGTATATGGCGTCTTGACCATGCTAATTCTAAATGAGTAGCTTGGACCACGACATTGATAGGCCGTACTATCTTTAACGAGCATACGGAGTTTGTCGCTTGATAGCTTTTGTGTCCCGGCTTGGTGGGTTTATATCCAAGTCGGGGCATGGCATCCTAAGAGTTCCACTTTGGGAAGGGAGCCAGCTTAAGTACTAGCCATCTCTGCTTAGGGGGTCGCCTAGTAGAGTTTCTCATAGACGGTTATGTCATGGGACGGGGAACGGAATAGCTGTTGTCGCTAGGTCTGATCAGTCTAGGACTAGGATGTTTTCCTACCTTGTGGTAT
>JAIUZE010033968.1:0-10164 GCA_022085475.1 Heliosperma pusillum | reverse complement strand
TAAGAATTTGTAGAGTAACTAATAAGAGAAGGGAGAAAAGAATAGCTACCTGGTGAAGAAGTCTTCTGATCGCCAACACCATTAGGGTAATAACTATAACTAACATAACACTGATTCAAATAAACCTGACCAGACATAGAATCCCCACACTCAGCTTTCACCCTTTCAAACGCAGTCTTCACACAATCCCCACAATCACTCCCAACTAAATCCCCTTCACACTGACCCATCACATAAACTGACCCATAACTCGCTGCATAAAACCCGCTTCCACCACCAATACCCGACTCCACCTCCTCAAACCCGCTGTCTCTCTTCGCTTCAAACCCGCCTCCAGTCACCACATTCCCTCCTTTACATACTTTATACAGCAAGTCTGTGCTTGATTTATCCGGAAATCCTACTACTTCATACCTCACTGTACACCCAACTAGTTGAATTCTCGCTGCTATCGCATTTTCTCCGCAATATTTTATTGCCAATTTGGGGAAGCGACTCACGCAATTGTTGCAGTCGCTTGCTGTTAGGTCTCCCCGGCATTGGTACAGCCCAAATATCGCGGTTTGGGTGCCTTCGCCGATTGTTGTCTTGCTAAAATTGGTTGTAGATGATTGGGTTATGAGTGAGTTTAATAGGGTTTTGAGATTTTGAGCATATGATTGAGATGGGTTGGGGAAATTCTGGTCTGCACATCCTCTGTACACCAAATCAGTGTAATCTGACACAACAGAGGGTAAAATCAGCACCAAGAAGAAGAATAATGAATTAAAATGTAAAATTTTAATACCCATTTGGGTTTTATCGGAAATAATTGAAGGATCAGTATATACAGCGGAAACAATAAAATAAAACAGGGCTAAATTCTAAGTTAAGACGCCAAATCTTTGTTATATTATTTACAGAGTGATTTTTTGTAAGAAGTTTGGGAAATGAAATACCAACATCAAGTAGGATGGTATGTCTTGATTTAAGTGGGTTTTTTTAGTGATCTTAAAAGTGGATTTGGGTGAAAGAAAAAAAGAAAGAAAAGAATTGAGAGTTACGTATTGTGTAGGGTGTTGTTGATTTAGGAGTATAGTGTTAGTGTATCTTCTTTATCAGTTTTAGTGGTATGAACTACGGAGTACTTTATTGCGGGATTTGGGTTTGTGTTTGTCTATAATGACTGCTTTACGCGCCTAAGTAACCAACGGATTACTGGCTGCTATGTTATTGTTGTGTGCAAGTCGATTATGTGTTTAATGCTCCAAGAATGAATTATACGGAGTAGTATATAGGGTTAAGTATATGGTTAATTGATAGGAATAATTCAATCTATGACTCATCTGCTTAAAATAAAGCAAACTACATTTTAACTTGGAATAAACCGAACTTGTGACTGTTTCCTCTCAAAATCAACTCGGTGACTAGGAACCGGATCAACAGGTTATTTCTTTTACTTTGGAAATAAAATCAAACATAACAAATTACAATTAACAAATCTCTTTTTTATCACAATTCACCATTAGTCAGCCAAAACTCACCAGTCACCGTCAAATGTCACCACCGACGACTGCCATCATTCTGCCACCCAACCATGGTCGTCGGCCGCCAGAGATATCCCTAACACTATTCTTACGAGAACCACCGTTCCTGCTCCTCAACTCATAAAATCTTTGGCGTTATTTCTTATCACCGTCGCACACTCGCACCAATCTTCATCCTTGACGACCATTGTTGGCTCCTCCAACCACAAGTGTCCCAGATCTGGACGACCACTAGTTTGAGACAATCGATGGCGGGAGGTGTAGGTTGGGTGGTGTTGGAGGTGTAAGTAATTTTTCATGGGATTGGATGGTGTTGTGGGGAGGTCGGCGGGAGTCTGGTATCGTCGTGTTCGTCGGCGACCACCGCCACTAGTGCGGTTGTCAAATGAAGATGTTGGGCCGTGGGGATGGTGGTCGTGGTTAGCCAGTTAGGTAGTCTCCAGACTAGGTCCGTTTATCATCCAGACTAGGCCAGTTAGGTAGTCTCCAGACTAGGTAGTCTCCAGACTAGGTCCGTTTATCAATAAAATGCAAAGTTTACAAGAAGTTGATGGGGAGTCGAGAGACAATCTGGTCCCACCCCCTTAGCTATAGCAAAACTAAGTCTAGTAAAGATATAAGCGGCCAACCGAGCCCCAGCATCCTGAGTTACCGAGAATTTCTGGATCCGCTTAAGCAAGTCAACAGCATCCGAGCCCAGCTCCCCAAGCGAAGAAAAAGAGAAGGGAAGGAAACCGTAACCAGCAGCCGCACATAAATCCCCATACTTAGCACACTTGCGCTGAGCAGCATCAACGACAACCCGTCCGGGCACAAAATCGGCTAATCCTGTCTGAGTCAAGGGGGAAGACCCTGTCAAATCAACACAAACATCACGTTCTCTGTCCCGGGAATAGAGCAGCAAATCCGCAGGACGGAGAGAGCCGACATGTCCGTCAACTAAACCTATATCCACCTCCCGACCCGTAGAAATTCAAGACCTATAGCAAATGTCGAATAAGGTGTCACGGACGAGGTTATGCCGATGCTTAACACCCACAGTGCCAGTACAAGAAACAGCGTGGTCCCCATAAATATCATCAGCAAAGATCCGAGAGCAAGCCGGACAAGGCCGAGATACCGCGAATAACGGAATACCCAGTCGATACCTCAGCACACTACGGTAAGTCCTACCGTTCATAGTCTGACCCAACCCAGAGATAGGGACCGCACGCAACCAATCAGAGGAGTGGGCACCCTGCTTTGACTTCCATAACGCAAGCTGGCGCGGTGTCAAAGAGAAAACAGATTATGCAGTAGCAGCAATCGTCGCAAAGTATATATCTGCCAGTTTCTTGATAAGTTTAGGGGCAGCGATTTCACTAGGATCACGTAAAAAGGCAGAACCTGTAGTCTCAGAAAACACCCGCAAGGCATCATCGAAAGGAGGACCAGCATCCACAATACCAGAAGGCCGTAGTAGCTTAGCCTGCAAATCGGCAGACTGCAAACGGGACTCCAGAATTATTATTATTAATTATTATTATTAAAATGCCATGTAAGCGCCACATCATGCATCGTCATCGCCACATAAGATGTTAACCTGAAGTAATAGGTTAACAATAGGTCAAAAACGGAGTAAAACTATTTTGAGAGAACGGTATCACAAGTTTAGTTTATTCAAAGTTAAAAATGTAGCTTGGTTTATTTTGAAAAGATGTGTCATTGTTTGGATTATTCCTATCAATTAACCCTTACTTATATGATGACAATATAGAAGCTACTTCGTAGTTTGCTGATGATCTAAACAAAAAGCACAAATTCTGGTTTAAGATGGAGCTATTTGTTTTAACCGCTTTAACTTTAAGATGGGTCAAACGGATATGTCTATCTTAAGAAAGACGCCTAGATGCATTTTGGAGGGAAATATAAGAGAGTTTCTTATTCTCTTAGTCCCTGTTCTTTTGGACTTAAAGGCACCCATTTAAGTTCAGTTCAACTATAACACCCTCATACACCAAGGTTACAAGACCCCCTTGGCACACTAGAGTGCTACCATCTCGGTTGCTCGAGATAATAAATATCAATTCAAGCGATAAAGGAAACATTATTTATTTAATCAATGTTTAAATATCAATACATGTCCTCAAAGCAGACGGCATACCGTCTGACCAATAATGCAAAGTTAACAATATTAAAGTAGTAAAAACTAAACAATGTATATGACTCTAACTATTGGCGGAAGCTACGACACGACCCAGTTATCCCATCCTCGATCCCAACGAATCTCATCGATTACCTGCGATCACCTGCTCACCATACCCAAATGGATCACAACAGTTTTGTAAAACAGTAAAGGGGTCAGTATTTGCATATACTGTCCAACATACAAGATCAGCACAGGGGAAAGAGAAACCGAAGGGCCACTGCAGCGGACGCCTCAGTAGACTCAGGTTACCATCCCTGCTCTACAAAACCACCAATTGACCCTGGACCGCAACAATAGGTGTCGAAAGCCCCTCTCACCGCAGTGAGAGAACCCGAAATATTAATGTGCACATCGCCCACGTAGCGGGATAACTACGGGGGTGAACTCGGGGAGTGATCCATCTCCCAATGGAATCACCAAACCATAGTAACCATAGTAACCATAGTAACCATAACAACATCCCCGAACTCCATCATTGTCACAACAGTGACCATCATCACAAAAACAATCACATAACACATTAACAATCTTCTTACATAACCCAGCAACACAAATACTGAGTAGGGAAAACCCTACCTTTTCGCAAATCACAACCAATCTATCAACAATCTTCTTTTATGAATTTCTTCCCTTAAATATGCAATTAACATAATTATTACTAACCCTTGTTTCCCTTTCCCCCAAATCAATTAGGGTTTTTAACAATACATACAAATCACAAAGTAAAGATACAAACCAATGCAATCAACAAAGTAGCGATAGATCGGATCCGACACAGAAAGATTAAGGATGTTCTTGAGGAGTTATAGAGATTTTTTGAGAGAAAAAATAGGGTTATGCTGTGAAACGTAATGATAATTATGAAACATAATCCCTCTTATTAATCCTTAATCAACCGTCCAAAAAACCCTCGAAACCCGTCGTACTCGATCGAGTACAACATGCACTCGGTCGAGTACAACTTACTCCGTCGAGTGCCTAACTCACTCGGCCGAGTACACAAGAACAGAAGGCTAATTTAGACGACATACCAACCTACTCGGTCGACTACACTACCCACTCGGTCGAGTAAGCCTTACTCGGTCGAGTGCCAACACACATAAATACGGAGTATTAAATCATCTCCTATAAGTTCAGTTTAGAAAAGTTCAGTTCAATTCAACTCCTAAAAGTTCAGCTCCTATAAGCCTAGTTCAACTCTTATAAGTTCAGTTCAACACCTATAAGTTCAGTTCAGACAAGTTCAACAACTTTAACTTAACGTATATAAAATTATTTATGTTAGACTTGTTAATAACTTATTAATTAAAACTAACATGATTTATAAAATAAGGCAATCCCGTAAGACGATCCACTTTTATATGTGAAATAAGCTATTCATTTAATGCTAATATATGAGTTGTCTTTTTCATGTATTAGGATTGTCTCACATTGTGAGACTGTTTCACGTTATTTATTGTTAAATTAACTAGTTATATACCATTTATTTATGTATGCCTTCAAGTTAAATTGATGGTCATTTTATAGTTATCGTCATATAATTTTTTAAAGAACGCTAATCTTTGGGTTAGATGTACAACTATATATATTAGGACAAGTTTTGGCAAGAAAGATGGAGACGAAAAATAAAGAGAAGAGGAAAAGGATTAAATATAAATAGATGATTACAAAAAGGATGTAATAAGTGTAACATATATATATATATATATATATATATATATATATAATAATATATATATATATATATATATATATATATAGAGTCAAGATCCGGTGGAAACGACTACTCGGTGCAAAAAGTGGAAACGACCTTGATTAAAGCCCATTAACAAAATTAATATAAAACCCAAACGTTCTCCCTGTATCATTTCCCCACACACTATTGTCTACCCAAACATCTCCTTCATCCATATGGACCACCCAACCCATAGTCGACTACTTCGCCGGAGTACATCGTCACCACGCCGGAGTATAGTACAACTGCCGCGACATTCTTGGAACACACCATCTCGATCAATTGACTTTGTCATCATCCAACATCTCTCCTCTCCATTCACCACCGCCACCAGTGCTATCATATTCCACAGTCCACAAACAGAAGACGTCGGCACCACAATGACGTCGCCTCAAAGCCTCCCTTAAAACGCGCAAAAGACGGTATGACGTTCATTCCTTTGCCAGAGACGCGCAAAACGAAGATGCTGGTGTCAACATTGCAACATCGTATCATAATTGCTTTCTCACTATCACCAGATGAATCACTAGTGGAGCTAGGGAATTACTGTACATGATTTAAAAATTGATGTACCTGAGATCAATTTCTATGTACCTTATGAGTACTTTTGTGTATATATGTTTAGATACATTAAAATAGTGGTTAGGTACATCAAGTATTAATGTAAATACATTGAAATTGATGGGGACAAATGAAGTAGAGGTGGTGAATGTTGTTTTAACAGGTGAAGTGGTGGCGATGGCGGTAGCTCGTCGGTAGATTGGGGCTGTCCACGGTAGCTCGTGATATCGTCAACGTCGTTAGGGTTGGTGCTTTCTTGTGGTGCGAATTGGTGAGACAGCGTTGCGGAGGTTTAATTACTGACGATATCGTCGGAGCTCCTGCGGCAAATAAGTGGGGTTTTATGAGTTGCCGGTGATGTTTGATAATTTGCGGTGGTGCAACTAGTTAAATTCGTTGTAAATAAAGTGGGATGCGAATTAAGGGAGCAATGGTGGGATCTACGTCAGCGTCTTTGACAACTGCGGCGGTCTATGCCGGAACTCGATGACGTCGATGAGTGGTGGTTGTTAGAGTTGCGCCGGTGTCGAAAGGTTCGTCGGCGTTATTGGTGATTGGCGGCGGCAATAACAGGTGATGGGTGGTTATATTGAAGATGAGATGGGATGGCAGTGAGCTTTTGTGGAAATCAATTAATCAAGAATTAAAATGGATGTCAGTGGCAAGGATGTTTGTGCACTTATGCGTGTAATATTGACTAAGTTTTCAAGTGTAGTACGTTTTCACTTTTTGCACTGAGTGGTCGTTTCCACCGGATCCTATATCTATATATATATATATATATATATATATATATATATATATATATATATATATATAGAGAGAGAGAGAGAGAGAGAGAGAATTCATTATCTTATTTTGTATTTTACACCAAATATACTTTTTTGTCAATAATATCTTTAAAAGGTGTAATAATAATATTAATCAAGTTAAATTAAATTAATTTAGGTTAACTTCATATCCTATAAGTTAAGTTAAAAAAAGTTCAGCTCTTATAAGTTCAGTTTAGAAAAGTTCAGGCCAGGTCTTATAAGTTCAATTCAGAAAAGTTCGGCTCCAATAAGTTAAATTCAGAAAAGTTCAGTAAAGTCCAAAAGAACAAAGCTTAGTAGTGTGGGAATTCCGATTATCAATGTATGTTGCCTTAAGAGCATTTATCTAGATGTGAAAAAAGAAATTTGTTCTTAGAAATGTCGTTGTCAATGCAAATTTAACTCACGCAAATGATAATTTACCAGATTTCATCCATGGAAGTACTGAAAAAGCAGCCAAAATTATTTTAAAGAGGCCCCATTTTACGATTTTGACTATGGTCTCAAAATGTTTAGGACCGGCCCAGTTTCAGTCCAAAGACATAGTGCAATCAAAACGCTCGAGTATATAATAATAAACTATGAGCAAACAAAGTTTTTTGTCATGAAAGTAAGAAAAACAATTTATAATTTTGTTTATATATAGTATGAGTCAAGTCATTCTCAAATAATAGCATCAATAAAAGATTTCGCATTCTATAATTTTATATTATATATTTTAATTAAAGGATTATAGTTTTGAGTTAGTGTAAATTATATAATTTGATGAAACGAGTTTTAATGAAAAATTGTGAATTCACCTATTCTTTTAGCATGTTCGGGATTTCATTCGTTATAATTCATCGTAAAAATATATTACTCTTCAAGTAGAAGGGGAGCTACATAGAAGTAAGGGTAACACTCTCTACCGCAAATCCCATAAATTTGTTAAAATTACTCCTCTCGTACTGATCAATTGTTGTCCTTTTATTTTGACACAAATACAAAAGAAAGAGTAGGGGATCATTTTTAATTATACTTAGTGGATGACAAAGTCTTACTCATAGAAAATCTTCGTAATATAGAATTCAGAACAATTGACTGAGGCACCAAAAAGAGAATATGACAACAATTAACCGGGACGGAGGGAGTGTTTTATTTTTTGATAAGGTAAGAAAACTAGATTGATCCTCTGGGGTATGACCAACTCACCAACCTATCTCATCCTTTCGAATGAGGGAGGTAAGTTGAAGTCATCGACTTTCAAACCACCTCGAAAGAGTTGGAAAAGAATGTCCAATACTGGCCATGAACTCGGAAACTTTGTTAGTCTCATGAAACCAATGTTTTATAGTCACTTCCTCGAAAAAATGAAGGTCTACACTCACATCTTTGATAATACTTGAAATTTCCCACGGAATTTGCCAAGTATTACGGATCGAGTTAATTACACATAAATTATATCACCTTCAACAATCAGCTTTGAGATTCTTAGAGATATTGTTAGGGAATATCCGGTATATTACAATATACCATATCGTAATAATATATTAGTGTGGTAGAATAATATCTATAGTTGCCTACTTTGAGATGGTTTAGAATATATCGCCTATTATATATAGTCGATTCCTAATGTAGTTGAAACACGAATTAATAATACAACTATTCCCGATCTATATGAACTTCTCTTCTCTCGATTTCTAATAGATTCCTAACAATTTAGCTGCTGAAATGCCTTCTTTTAATGCGAGGCTTTTGCGACAAAGATGTTATTAGATCCACAATTCTTTACTCCTAACAAAACAATTTTACCATTATGATCTGGACGGAGGGAGTATTAATTAATATTTCCTCCATTTCAATCTTTTCTTTACATTTATTGAATATATGCGAATTATATTTTAAAAAAATGTGAAGAAATGATTAGAATGGAGGAAGTACTATCTAAACATTTACTCCGTATAAAAATACGGTTTTAACAAATATAGTACTCCCTAATTATTAGATTGGAAAATTTTGGTTTTCATTGAAATTTTTAATATTTCTCACTTGCTTTAATGTGAGGCTGAATATTGAGGTTGAACTTGAGCTTCCTAGACTTGCCAAGGCCAAAGGGATGTCTTTTTTGTCTTACCGGAGATTAAAGAATTAGAGGGATTTGGATGTTAAGGGGAGAATGAAATTTTCTTTGTTTGTGTCAAACAAACTCAAAGAAAAGTAATCATTAGTTTTTATTCCCTTATCTTTCCTTTTTCGTTAGATCTCCAATCAAACAGCTCCTAAGTAATTATATTATTTCATCTTTCCAAATGGGATCTTATACCGAGTTGTGCCCTAATTCCATGAACCAAAGGTACCCGCTTTGAGCCACAACTGCCCTAACGTGCGGAACCAAAACTAGTGATAGCTTAACATATGGCTTAAAAAAAACCATTAATAAAAATACGGATTGTAGAGTTTGGTCATATATGTCATCAAACCAGGCCCTGACCTGCGGAACCAAAACTAGTAATAGCTTAACATATGACCATTAATAAAAATATGGATTGTAGAGTTTTATCATATGTCATCAAAGCAGGCCCAATTTAAACCCACTGGTTACATAAGGCAACCAAACTTTTGGGCGCAAAACTGCCAGAAGATGAATTATCATCTGTGGGAATAGTGCATAAATGAGTAGTAGAATCTTTGTCTAATGGCGGATTAAATATCGATAGATACTCCCTTCGTCCCGGTCAATTGTTATGTTATTTATTTTTAGGGCGTCTCAGTGAATTTTTGTCATTTATCGGACCGGGTCGGTTCGGTTTACCGATCCGGGTTGGTTCGGTTTACCGGTCCGGTCTACTTTATGAACAACCCTAGTTGGAGTACATAATATACTAGTTTTAGGCCCGTACAAAAAAATGCACATGTTACTATTTTTATGATGGTGGTTTTTTTTTTTTTATTTTGTTTAGAAATAATTAATTTTTATATATTTATTTTATTTTCATACTATAATTGAAAACATTAGGTAATTAGGTAAGTAATGAAATAAATGACTAATCTACTATATACTAATCCACAAACATTTAGAGCCTTTCTATTGGCCGCAGGAATTCAGGAATAGTGGGCCCCACATCAAAACTAAAACATTAATTACCCTCTCTCCTCTTCTGATTTATTTAGACTATGTTTACATATTTACAAACTATGTTTACATATTTTATTTTCATACACAATTCCTGAATTTTTTTCATATTCCATGATTAAAAATAAATTATAAACTAATAATTTCATGCAAAACAAAGTCCAAAAATTAAAATTACAATACTCTTGCAACTAAAAAAAATAATTTCAATTTCAAACAATTAATAATTA
>JAIUZE010033967.1:0-11160 GCA_022085475.1 Heliosperma pusillum | reverse complement strand
TAAATAAGAACATAGATCACCTCTCCAAAACAACGTTGTTTGGAAACCAACTAAAACAAGGGTCCACTTCAAACGGTCATAATTAGAGTTCAAGACATGCAAATGCAGATATTCCAAATGGAGGTCATAGCTTATCCTCTTAAGGTTCCAACGGGATATCACAAGCCCAAAACAAGCAAGTAACGAAGGAGATATGATCATTTTACAAAAAGGGGTCAGTGCAGTGAAACTGCACAAGTCACGACCGTGACTTGTATTTCACGCCCGTGAAACTGTTTGTTACGCAAGGGTATATGGTCAGCCACTATTTCACGCTCGTGACATGAGTTTCACGACCGTGACTTGGGTCAAGACATCTTCATTTTGTTCGAAACTCAACCATCATCAACTATTATCATAAATCATCAATTCTCATATCAATTATCAACTAACAACAACTATCATCAACAACCCAATTCCTATGATTACTAATCTTATTCTAAATACGATTACTAACATAGAAAACACATTAAAAACACGTAAATGATATCGAGTAACCCTTCACCGTTACCTTTTCGCGTCTTTAATCGATTTCTAGAAAGTATCCACCTACAATTAGATAACAAAAGATGAATATCATTCACCTTGAGAAAGACGGATAATTTAAAAAGCGAGAAAGACGGTAATTTTATTACCAATACGGATAGAGGAAGATGAGAGGGGAAGAATAAGACGAACGTACGTGAATTTGAGCGAGAAACGAATGAGTTATGACGAATCTAAGCTTGGAAAGATTATGGAAGATTGGGTTTTGGGTTTCTTAGAGAAGAAGGAAGTGTTTGAGTTGTGTGATTTAGGTTAGGGTTAGGAAGGAGTATATGAAAGGTGAGTGGAAAAAGTCAAGAAAAGTCAAAGACGGCTTAAGACGGGATTCACTTGAAATCTTGCGAAAAATCCAAATACGAACTCGGAAATGCTAAATTCGACTCGGAAAATTAAATTCTAAATTAAAACTAAATTTTGCTGAAAAATATCCGTAAAATATTTTACTTATAAAAATAGGGTACATTTGCGGGTGTTACACGAATAATGATTCGTTTATCAAATGAGTTACTCTCTAGTCGGGAAAACCACTCTTGACACTGTTCACTTACAAAATACAACCTTTGTGAATGCGGATTTTGCAAATTGTTTTACATTGAGTGGGAGAAGTTTAAGGATATGAGAATCGGTTATCGCACATACACTTGTAAGGACAAGTGGGAGATTGTTGGAGCTAGTGTCCTCCACAGTTAGTGTGATAACAGCTAAGGTTCACAGGGTATACTTTGTATTATAATAAAGTGATTAACGTTTATCGATAACGGTTGGCTTGCTAGATAAGTTTGACGTTATTGTCATACAGATGGCGGTGATCAACTGATCCCTAAAAGTCACACCTAAAGGATGTGTTGGAGAGATGTGATTATTTGAGAAAATAATCATATTGATGCCTTATTAAATGACTAAAAGGTTAGTCGATGTATTTGACTAAAAGGTTAGTCAATGTGATGATGATACGATTATTTAAGAACGATTAAATAATGTTAGCTGGTAATTGAATATAAAATGTTATATTTAATCAATGTATATAATGTTGGTCTAAACTAAATATAAACTGTTATATTTAAGTTGGCGGATATGTATTACACGATATTATTATAGTGTATTGGTCCGGCATTACTTGGTTTATGTGACGGTCCATTACTAGTAATAATTAGAATACATATTGCATTATGTACATATTAAAAAATGAGATGCTAACTACCAAATAGAGGTTGAGTTAAATAAGGAAAGTAGGTTTTTTTTTCGTTCACTCCTCTTGATCTCACGGCACATATAGGGAGAAAAATAAGTTTTTCTACTAACCCTAATTGACTCCAAAAGTGACGGCACAAGGGTGAAAAGAGAGAAGAAAAATTCTGATTTTTATCTCTCTCATTCATCTTCATATTGATCATCATTATACACACAAAATTAAAAGTAATTTTGGGTATACGTTCTAGCACAACGAAGGCATTTCTTGAACCATCTTGGGTGTAACGATTAGGAGAATACCTTTGGTATTTGTTCTTAGGCCTTTTACTAGGACCGAAGGTTATTTCTTAATCTCTTGTTTTATTATGCAACTTCATTTATGACTAGAAATTCATATAGTTATAATTTCATTATAATCCGAAAAATTTAAAGGGAAGTATACCGATATTTCCCACAATTAGAAGTCGAGATATTCGATGTCTGGGGTATTGACTATCAAGGACCAATCCCTTCTTCAAATGGAAATCGTTACATTTTAGTCGTTGTCGACTATGTTTCAAAGTGGGTAGAAGCAATTGCCACCCCCACCAATGATGCTAGAGCTGTGACACGACTATTTAAGAAGATCATCTTTCCGCGTTTTGGTGTATCTAGAGCCGTGATAAGCGATCGAGGAACTCATTTCGGAGAAAAACAGTTAGACACTCTACTTGCCAAGTATGGTGTGTATCACATACGAGGCATAGCCTACCACCCTCAGACCAGCGGTCAAGTAGAAGTTTCGAACAGAGAGCTAAAAACAATTCTTCAAAAAGTAGTCTCGAAATCTAGAACCGATTGGAGTAATAAGCTCGATGACACCATATGCGCTTATCGCACAGCTTTCAAAACCCCGATTGGAACATCTCCCTATCGGTTGGTTTATGGAAAAGCCTGTCATCTCCCTGTTGAGTTAGAGTACAAACTCACTGGGCTATCAAAGAACTCAACTTAGACACTAAGCTTAGCGCTGATAGACGACTTTTGCAACTGAATGAGCTAGAAGAGTTTCGTTTGCAAGCTTACGAGAATTCTAGGATATATAAAGAGAAAACGAAGCGTTGGCACAACAAGAGGATAATCAGAAAAGAATTCAATGTCGGTGACCAAGTACTTTTCTTCAACTCCTGTTTGAGAATTTTTCCGGGAAAACTTCGATCAAGATGGTCTGGACCATTCACTGTCACATATGTAAGCAAATACGGTTATGTGGAAATAATGGCTGGTAATGGTGAAACATTCAAGGTCAATGGACACCGATTGAAACTCTATTACAGCAATTTCATGATTGGATGCTTAGATATTGTCTATATAGAGCGTCAATCCCCAACCAGATGATTCCAGAGAAGAATTCGTCGAGCGGGACGTTAAACCAGCGCTTCTCTGGAGGCAACCCGTGTTTCCTTTCCTTTTTGCATTTTATTTTTGCTTTCCCTTTTTCGTTGTTTTGTTAGATTTATTTTGCAGATGAAATAGGTTTTGAAGAATCTATGAAGACCTTCCTTGTCAAGTCCAAAAGACTAGCTTGGGGGAATCCGCTCACTAGTAAGCTTCACTCTCCTTTCATTTTTTTTTCCCTTTTTACCCTTCTTCCCATTGAGCATCTCGTTGCATATTTAGTCTTTGTGCTCACATTGAGGACAATGTGATGTTTAGCTTAATGGGAGGGATTGCATTTTCCCATTTGGCATTTTAGTTGTTTATATTTTTCAAATTTTTGAATAAGAAAAGAGAAAAATTAAAAATTTTGAACATAATTGAATGCTTTTCATACTTTGCTTGCTTGTTTACTATGCTATCATGTTACATTTCCCAAACTTAGAGCTTTCAAAAGATAATGATTCAATCTTCATTGAATTGTGCATACATGGGGAAGTCTTGTACACAGTAGGCATGGAATGAATCTATAGATGAGTACGCTTGATCTTGACATTTGGCAAGTTACATATATTGTAAGGTAGAACCTCCTTAGGCTGATACATCTATACCCATTCTCATCTAGGTGTGTGTAGTTCTCCTTGTGATATATGTCATGTCAAAACGCATAAGTATGGTTCTCATTTCATTCCTATAAGCATTGCATTCATGATTCACTAAGATCTGAAGCCTTTTTCACTTTGAATTACCCCTCAAAATTAGCCCCTTCATACAAATGTTTCACAAGATAATAGCTACATATAAAAACTGCCTACCTTTTGAGCTAGTAGCTAGACTATGGTGTATGGGTGCTCTTTTGAGAAGATTTTGTTCTTTTATGTCAAAGTGAATTTGGGAGAACCCAAATGCTCAAGAAGTGATGTTATGTTCAGAGAAAAAAAAATGAAATAAAAGAAGAAGTTGTGAGTATCTCCTCAAAACGTCAGTTCAATGTTTAGAAGGAGTTCACTCTTGTGTTTCGTATGTAATAAGCCAATCCGTTCCTTCTGGCTTCGTTATTCGTCTTTTGGGAACTAATCGAAAGTTTGGATTGAGTATTCATTTATCATTGGTCAGTTGCTAGCTCATTCTAACCTTCACATGACCATAACTGTTTATCCACCTTTCACCCATTTCCCAAAGCCTTATTCATATTTTTTCGGCTTCTTTTCTATGTGCATTGTGATCTTTGACTTCTGTTTTGAATTTTTTCCCATATTAGACTGCGGACACATTTTCATAAGTCGTAGGTAGTTGAGTGTCTCAAAAACATTTACACATAAAGAAATCACCTTTTGCATATATGAGTGTTCGAGTGTGCCGTGAGAGTCCATTTGTCAAAAGATCATGCAAGAGCCGAAAATTCTGTAGTAAAATTCTTTGTGCTGCGCCGTTATGTAAATCTCAGCCATGTTTATGTATCATTCTTGCCCACGTTGTTTTTGGGTTATGATTCATTATGTTTCCAAAGTTTTACGTTGAGATTTGTTTCTTGATGGTTGATAAGTGAATATTTGTATGATTTTAATCCCCAATTTAGCTCGGTTTTGTATGTCATTTGTGCTTTGTTAAGCCACTTTATGAGCTAATATCGTCTTCTAGGCGAATTTCTATGTTCTAACCTGTTTTGTAGGGAAAGTGACGTTTGTACGCCCTTTTTCTATATTTCCGAGCATTTGCCTAGAACCCGACGATTTGAAGAAGCAAGCTTGACCAAGTCAAAGGCATTTCAAGATCGTTCACTGATTCGAAAGAGAGAAGAAGTAAAGACGGTTTCGCAGTTGTCGGAAGATCGATCAGTTAGGCGAAGAATTCATCATTTTACATCAAACCCTATCAACAAACCCGACTCAAGAGGTCAAGGGGGATAATGAAAGTCAAGTCATATGCAAGGGGAGATGAAACGAAAGTCAATTGACCAAGAACACAACTTACCCGATCGGGTAAGTGGTGTACCCGATCGGGTATCTCCGCTGATCCGAGCTTTTGCTTCGACGTCCTCCTTTTTGTCCTATGTGATCAATGCATCACTACAATAATATAGTGTATTAGCGACGGAAATTTTGCGACGGACATGTAATCCGTAGCAAAAACATACTTGCGACGGATTTTGCGACGGGACTTACTAGTTGCGACGGATTTGCGACGGATATTCCGTCGCAGTACATTTTCACATATGGCGCTCAACTTTTCACATGGCGGGAAAGTATGCGACGGAATTGCGACGGATTATCCGTCGCTAAATAAGATATTGCGACGGACTTGCGACGGATAGTCCGTCGCAGAGGTGAATAATTGACTGACAAATTGACCAAAGGTGGAAGACACGTGTTTTTTCTGCGACGGAATATCCGTCGCAATACCTTATTTTGCGGCGGAATCGCGACGGAAAATCCGTCGCAAAGATGAATAAATGACTGCCACGTGTTTTTCCTGCGACGGAAATTCCGTCGCAGGGTCTTTTAAATGATTAACCTCGCGTCTCTTCCCCTTTACCGAAATCATTTTTATTAAACCTAAACCCCCAAATTGACGACGGCGACGACGACGACAACGACGACAACAACAACGACGACGGCCACCACAAAGACCACCACGACGACCCACTAAATTCTTCCCTCCTTTCTCTCAGGTCTCTCTCTCTTTCTTCTCTTATTTATGTTTTTATTTGTTTTGTTCCCTCCGTCCACCCACCGGACCACCCACCGGACCACCCACCGGACCACCCCCCTCCTTTTCCCCTTCCCTTGGTCACCCTTTCCCCTTCCCCTTTCCCCTGCCCCTGGCCGGACCGCGCTGCCACCACCGGACCACCCCCTCCTTTTCCCCTTCCCTTTCCCTTTCCCCTTTCCCCTGCCCGTGGCCGGACCAACCTCTGCCACCCACCGGACCACCCCTCATTCTTTCCCCTGCCCCTTTCCCCTCATTGATGAGTATTCAAGTTGTGAATATGTTAGTAAGTTACTACCTTTTCCCAAATTTTGATTGAAGACGGATCGACCCGTCTTAAGTTTAAGACGGATTAAATCTTCCTCATAAAGGGCAAATAAAGTGTAAGTGGGTTATCTCCTCACTTATCTCCTCACTTATCTCCTCACTTAAGTTTAAGACGGATTAAATCCCCCTGCCGCCGCCCCCACCCCACTGCCACCCTCCCTCCTTTGAATTGTTGTAATTATTAATATAGATAATTATTATTACTCCCTCCGTCCCGGTCATTTGTCGTGCTTTACTTTTGTCACAATTATTAAGGAAATGTTGTTCATATATGATAGACTTAGTACCCGTTCAAGAATTACACATTAGGTGTAATTCTTGAATAGTCCCCGTTTTGGGACTGTCTTTGAATCTTTAATGCCTTTTAGGTGGTAAATACTAATCATTTTTTTAATTGTTATTTGACGATTAAGTTTGGTTGACAGTTCCTTTAATGTTCTCTGAATACATATGGAGAGTGACAAGTCATTCAACATTGTGTATTTGGAGAACTGTAGGGAATTGCTGCCGAATTTTCGTCTCATAACAATAAATTAAATGATTAGTATTTACTAATGGTATGAAAGATTCAAAGATGGGTTTAGGTTGGAGAGATAAGGACCCCATGAACTCGAATATTACTTTTTTTTTGCAGGTGGAAGATGGTGTTGTTGTTGTTGTTGTTGTTGTTGTTGTTGTTGTTGTTGTTGTTGTTGGAGGTTGGAGGTTGGAGGTTGGAGGTTGGAGGTTGGAGGTTGGAGGTTGTTTGTTGTTTGTTGTTTGTTGTTTGTTGTTTGTTGTTTGTTGTTTGTTGTTTGTTGTTTGTTGTTTGTATAATATGATGTGTATTAGTAGTTATTGTTGTTATTGTTGCTATTAGTAAACTTTTAGTTCTTGTTGTTATTGTTTTGAATATTTATTTAAGTCGATAATAATAATTATAAACGTGTATGTAGATGAAATGAAAAGAGTACAACGGGCATGGATGTATGAAAGATTGGATTGTAATAAAAAATTAAGGCAGGAGTTTGTAATGGGCGTTAATGAATTCATTAATTATGTTAAGAATCAAGAAGATTACGGTAGATGTAAGGAAATTAGGTGCCCATGTGTAAAGTGAAGAAATCGCAAATTTTTAGTCGAACAAGAAGTACGAAAACACCTAGGGCTTTGGGGCTTTTGCGATGACTATTATGATTGGGTGTGCCATGGTGAAAATTTTCCCGTTGAGGAGAGGTCTGACAATCCCTATAGGGATATAGTGGAGGATGCGTTGCGCGACAACATTAATGAAATTATAATGGAAAATGTTGACGCCGAAGTGGTTGATGAATCTCCAAATCCTAATGTACTAGCCTTTTTCAAAATGTTGGAACATGCCAATAAACCGGTGTATGAGGGGAGTCGTATCTCTCTGTTGCAGTCAGCTTCCCGGTTGGTAACATTGAAATGTGAATACAATTTACCCCACAAATGTGTATGTAACAACCCGAAAAGTACCAATTTTTCTAGTAAAATTTCTTAAGGATACTTTACAGCAAGGTTAAGTTTTTAAAATAGAATTTATTGTTTCGAGTCGTATTTTGAAATTCCGCGTTCGTAATTGGAATTTCTGAGAGATTTCATGAAAATCACGTTTTTAGTCATCTTTGACTTTTCTTGACTTTTAAGTCGTCTTTGACTTTTTCTTGACTTTTTAAAGTCGTCATTGACTTTTCTTGACTTTTAAGTCGTCATAAACTTTTCTTGACTTTTTAGTCATCTTTGACTTTTCTTGACTTTAAGTCGACTTTGACTTTCGTTGACTTTTCCCGACTCGCCTTATAAGTTTGAAGACCGAAATTTTATTTAAAAAAATAATATTTTTGATTTATTTTTATTTAGATTTATTAAGATTTATCATAATTTAATATAATTATTTTGAATTTATTCGGAATTTAAAGAATAACTTTTACGGTTTTAAACGAACGTCATTTAACTATTCCCGAGTCATCGCAAATCCCGAAACAAAATCGAAACTCGACTTTGGCATGAGTCACACGCCCATGTCATCGTTTTCCACTCACAATTAGATATTTTAATTGTTTTGATTTAAACTAATAATAATATCTAGATATTTATTAACTTTATCGATCAGTTAACGAAAATTTCGCAAAACGCTCGAAAACAGATCCGTTTCCTCACCATACCACACGGTTTCTAGGTCCTCTAATAGGACTAGATATTTGTCTTTCTTTTGATTATAATAACATAATATCTTGATATTTAATGTAATTAACTTAATATCGAATTATATTTAATCGATTACCATAAATTAATTATTAAACCTGAGTCAATTACGTAACAACAATTTCACAACCCGACATCCATTTTTCCCTATATTTACACAGTTTCCTCACCCCACTTTACTCACTAACAACTTTTCATTTTACAATAAATCAATTTAAGATCAAAATATCACTTTCTTTAATCGTTCTTGAACGTTCTTCGTGTTCTTCATCCGTTCTTCGTCGTTCTTGAGCAAAATCATCATAAAACCTTCATTTCTTAATTAAATCCGTCCTAACTTATATTTCTAGAATCTCCTCTTCGCTCTCCATCTTATAGTACGGTTTATTTTCAATTCCGTCAAAATCGTTTTCAACATTTAATTATGGAAAATTAAGTTTAAGTTCTAATAATGTTTTTCTTGTCATTTCTTATAGGGGAAGATTTTGAAGACGAGTTTGGAGGCTCGTATATTTTGGGTGAAGATTAGTAGGAGGGTTTCTTGGTTAATACTTCTTATTTTGGTGCTAATTGACTTGTCTAGCTAAGGTAACGATTCCGAGTTACTCGACGGATATATGTTACATAGCTTTTGTTTCTTTTATTTTTGGTTAATCTTTTGTTTTTGGTTCATGTTATTATGATTTATGGATTTTTAGTAGTAATATGATAAGTGGTATGATTTCTATGTTGTATGGAATTTTTATGTTGTTTAGTGTTCTTGATGAATTGTTATGATTGTTCATAATAATGATTTTTGTATGATGGATGGTTAAATTGGTTGTTAAAATGGGTGTTTGATTAATTAAATAATGTTAGAAACAATTTGGGTGATTGATGGTGGTGGCCGGAAAAGGGCTGGAAAAACCGGACCAAACCAGCCGGTCCAGGCCGGTTCAGACCCGGTCTGGGTTGGTCCATGGTGGGTCCGGGTTTTGGTCTTTGGGTTGTGTCGATGTTTGATTAGTAGGTTGTTGTTTTGACGGGTTTTAATTATGTTAAAGCATGCGGGAAATATTAGGAAACGGTTTTAGTAAAGTCGTTAAAACAGCCCAAAACAGGCCCAAAACTAGGCCGTGGGGCCCAGTCCAGGCCCATGTGTGTCTCGGCCCAAAATCAGCCCGTGGGTCCCACTTTGGGACTTGTGACGGTTTTTGAGTTATCGTCATTTTATCGTGTTTTGTAATATTTAGCAAGTGGGAAATGTTAATAAGTAAAATATTTAATTAAAAAGGTTTTCATAAAATTATTATTTCTCACATGTTAGAAATTATAAGACGAAATAGTAGTTTAATTTAATATCCTTTAAGTCAAGCGGGTTTTGGTATGATATAATAATTCACATGTTAGAAGTTAATAAAATAACATGTAATGAATATGTTGACTTTTATGTCTAAGTCTATGTGTTAAAGACTCTGTTTCTAGCCGGTTTGATCAAACGGGTTTGGTCAAACTAAGATCTAGTCAGCCCCGTTTTGACTGATGACCCGTCGCGGGACTCGGGTCGGGGATTTGTCTTCAAGTAATGTTTTATTTAATTATTGAATTAGCCTTAGTAGATATATGAGGCGATATGATATTTGAATATGATATATATGCAATTAGTCACATGATAGGATGTTTTTCCCGTGACAGTTTGATTATATGGTTGGTGTCGTGTTGACTAAGTACCCATAGAGAATTATGAGTAGATGGCGTCTTGACCATTCTAATTCTAAATGAGTATCTTGGACCATGACATTGATAGGCCCGTACTATCTTTAACGAGTATATAGTTCACTGCGTGATAGCTTTTGTGTCACGGCCTGGGGGGCTTATCTCCAAGTCGGGGCATGGCTGCCTAAGAGTTCCACTTTGGGAATGGAGCCAGCTTAAGTACTCGCCATCTCTGCTTAGGGGGTCGCCTAGTAGAGTTTCTCGTGTACGGTTATGTCATGAGACGGGGCATGGAATAGCTGTTGTCGCTAGGTCTGATCAGTCTAGGACTAGGATGTTTTCCTACCTTGTGGTATAGCCTCGAGTTACAGAAGTCGACTATTGACTGTGCTAAGAACTTATGCCTGTTTGTAGAAGTATTTGTCTTTCATGTTTGTATGATTCTATGAGTTTTAGAAGGTGAGATGCAAGGCGGCTAAGATTGATAGAGTTTGGATTACCGATTGTTAACTGATTCACATGATTACGTGTTGATTAGGGTTTGAGTGTATCACGGCCATGTTTCTGAGAGGAACCTCTGAGCTAGCATACCAGCTTCCCTACCTCGAGTTATAGATTAATAACGGTTTCACATGATAGCTTTCATATGCTAGGTTATATGTTAGTTAATTGTTCATAACATGAAAAGCATATCATATATGTTAAGGTTTTGTATTTTCCATATACATTGTTTTTATGTTATTCATGTTTTATTAAACTCGACATTTCGTGGCTGGGAGAACTCGGAGTTACTCCCCACTGACTGTGGCTTCCGTGTTGATATTTAATGCGGTCGAACAGGTGGTGAATGCATATTTGGGGTACATTGACGAGCTAGCGAGCGAAGTATTTACCTTGGACCTATATTCGGTTCTTAGATTGTATATTATTATATACTCTTTTCATTCCGTATTTACGGGAGATATGTCTCCCGTCTTGTATAATGTTTATGTATAATATTATTTTCCGTTTTGTAATGAACCTTTTTAT
>JAIUZE010033963.1:0-13946 GCA_022085475.1 Heliosperma pusillum | reverse complement strand
TTATTAAAATTTCCCACTTGCTAAATATTACAAAACACGATAAATTAACATTAAACTCAAAAACCGTCACAAGTCCATGGAAGGGGACCCACGGCTGATTTGGGCCGTGACATTACATGGGCCTGGACTGGGCCCACGGGCCTAGTTTGGGCTGTTTTGATAAAATTTCTAAAACCGTTTCTTAATATTTTCCCGCATGCTTAACATATTTAAAACCCGTCAAAACAACAACAAAACAATCAAACATCGACACAAAACCAACGGACCAAATCCGGACCAATCAAAACAGGACCAGGACCGGCCTGAACCGGCCTGAACCGGGCCTGAACCGGCCGTTTTGGGCTGGTTTTTCCAGCCATTTCCCACGGTTCAAACACCCCAAAATTCCCAATTAATTCTAACATGTTTTTAATCAACAACATCCATTTTTAACAACCAAATTTAACAACCATCCATACAAAAGCATGATTATGAACAAATCATAAAAAGATGTCAAGAACACTAACATATTAACAATACCATACCACATGAAAATCATAACCACTTATCATGTTACTAGTAAAAATTCATAAATCATAGTTATATGAATAAAAACGAAAGATGAACCAACAACAAAAGAAACAAAAGCTATGTAACATTAATTCGTCGAGTAACTCGGAATCGTTACCTTAGCTAGCAAAATCAAGTAGCACCAAAATAAGAAGTAAAGAAAAACCCGTCTATTAATCTTCACCCAAAATATACGAGTCACCAAACTCGTCTTCAAAATCTTCCCTTTATAAGAAATGACAAGAAAAACATTATTAGAATTTAAAACTTGATTTTCCATAATTAAAATGTTGAAAACGATTTTGACGGAATTGAAATTAAACCGTACTTGAAGATGGAGAGCGAGGAGGAGATTCTAGAAATATAAGTTAGGACGGATTTAATTAAGAAATGAAGGTTTTATGATGATTTTGCTCAAGAACGACGAAGAACGGATGAAGAACGCTCAAGAACGATGAAGAACGATTAAAGAAAGTGTTAATTTGATCTTAATTTGATTTATTGTAAAATGAAAAGTTGTTAGTGAGTAAGTGTGAGAGGAGCCGTGTACATATAGAAGAAATATGGAGTCGTTTTTTTGAAATTATTGTTACGGAATTGACTCGGGTTTAATAATTATATTACTGTAATTAATTAGATATTATTCGGTTTTATAATAGTTTAATGAAATATCTAGATATTAATTAGATATTATGTGATTGTAAACAAAAGAAAAGAAAATATCTAGCTTAAGAGAGGAGAAAGAGACGTGAGAAACAAAGAGAAATCGGGTCTGTTTTTAAGCGATTGCGAAATTTAAGTTGACAGACCGATAAAGTTACAAATATCTTAGATATTATTATTAGTTTAATCATATTAATTAAAAGATCTAACATGAGTGGAAAATAGGTGACATGGGGCGTGTGACTCATGCAAGAGTCGGGTTCCGGGTTTGTTTCGGGACCTAAGTTGACTCGGGAATAGTTAAATGACGTTTGGGGTTAAATCATAAAAGTTATTCTTTAATTCCGAATAAATTCAAAATAATTATATTAAATTATCATAAATTCAAATAAATCTTAATAAAATAAATTAAATTTATTATTTTTCAAAATAAAATTTCGGTCTTTAAAATTACGAGGTGAGTCGGAAAAGTCAACGAAAGTCAAAGTCGACTTAAAAGTCAAGAAAAGTCAAAGATGACTTAAAAGTCAAGAAAAGTTTATGACGACTTAAAAGTCAAGAAAAGTCAATGACGACTTTAAAAAGTCAAGAAAAGTCAAAGACGACTTAAAAGTCAAGAAAAGTCAAAGATGACTAAAACGGGATTTTCATGAAATCTCTCAGAAATTCCAAATACGAACTCGGAATTTCAAAATACGACTCGAAACAATAAATTCCACTTTAAAATTTAAACAGGCTGAAAAGTATTCGTAAACTATTTTCACTAGAAAAATAGGGTACTTTTCGGGTTGTTACAGGTTCTCATTTCATTTCTATAAGCATTGCATTCATGATTCACTATGATTTGAAGCCTTTTTCACTTTATTTTGCCCCTCAAAGTTAGCCCCTTCATACAAGTGTTTCACAAAATAATAGCTACGCATAAAAACTGCCTACCTTTTGAGCTAGTAGCTAGAATATGGGGTATGGGTGCTCTTTTGAGAAGATTTGTTCTTATCTGTCAAAGTGAGTTTGGAGAACGAAAATGTTCAAGAAGTGAAGTTATGTTCAAAAGAAAGAAAAAAAAGAGAAATAGAAAAAATCGAAAAAGAAAGAAAAAAGAGAAAAAATAAGAGAAGAAGTTGTGAGTATCTCCCCAAAATGTCAAATCAATAGAAGGAGTTTACCCTTGTGTTTCGTATGTAATAAGCCAAATCTGTTACTTCTGGCTTCGTTTTTCGTCTTCTGGGAATTTGATCGAAAGTTTGGATTGAGTATTCATTTATCATTGGTCAGTTGCTAGCTCATTCTAATCTTCACATGACCATAACTATTTGTCCACCTTTCATCCATTTCCCAAAGCCTTCTTCCTATTTTTCCGGCTTCTTTTCTATGTGCATTGTGATCTTTGACTTGTGTTTTGAATTGTTTACCATATTAGACTGCGGACACATTTTCATAAGTCGTAGATAGGTGAGTGTCTCAAAACATTTACACATAAAGAAATCACCTTTTACATACAATGAGTGTTCGAATGTGCCGTGAGAGTCCATTTGTCAAAAGATCATGCAAGAGCCGAAAATTGTATAGTGAAATTCTTTGTGCTACGCCGTTATGTAAATCTCAGCCATGTTATGTATCATTCTTGCCCACGTTGTTTTTTTGGGTTATGATTCATTATGTTTCCAAAAGCTTTATGTTGAGATTTGTTTCTTGATGGTGTAGTAGCCAACGCTTGAAACCTTGTCCTGGTATTGTTTGTTATGTTTGCTTGATGATGGTCGGTATTTATGTCGTTCTAAGTCCGCTATCAAACAATATTTATAAGTCCAAACTAAAACTAACTAGGGCAGCTAGAGATAAGTCCGGGTCGATCACAGGGAGGCGTGATGTATCTAATCAGTTTAGGTCGATATTCAATTCTGCTAAGGTGACAGGTTTAACAGGTTGAGAGGTGAGTTTAGAAGGTACGAGATTGAAAACAGTGAATAAATGAAAACAAATATAAAACGAAGTAAATTTATGAAAATCAGATGAAACGAAGACTAGGGCAGAACGGGTTCACTATGGTGTCAAAGGGATAGGTCGAGCCAAGGTCTAAACAGTCTAAAGGGTGAGAAAGTTGCTTGTTCGGCCTCCTAACCACCCCTAGCGACTCTGATAACTGGCTATGCCGATTGGTGTCAGGTCTATCTTCCCAATCACTTGGTCAGTCTCAGGGGAAATACACTAAACAAATGATAACCTAGCGTCCTAGGTCAGTCAAACGACAATTAAATCAAACATAGGTTTAGATGCATAAACGGTTTAATTGGAACCCCCAAATCCCGGATCCACAATAGTTCACCCTAGCCCTAGCATGCAGATTAGCTACTCATGGTGATAGATCTAAGCATATGAACTACTGTATTAGCATAAGACATCATAGCAAAGCGATGTGGAAACAATAGACCGTTTATTGCGTCTCCTTCTAATTCCTATGCTAACTAGAGGAGGTTTAATCATTTTTCCAATGCAAATACAAGGAATCCTGCTCCTTTTATTCCTAGAGCTATTTCAAATGTGGCTCATAGGCCTTATGCTCCTCAAGCTCAAGCTCAAGGTCGTCAATGTAACCGTTGTAGACAACCATACCATCCAGGTGTGGCATGTAACAACCGACCTTATGTGTGCTACTTTTGTCAAAAGGGTGGTCATCGTTTATGACGATTGCCCCGATCGAAAGTTGCCCCCTCCTCCTAAACCTAAGGGTTCCATCTTTGGGCATGAGCCGTGCCGAAGCCGACGCTCATCCCGAGATCATTACGGGTATGTTCTCAATTTTAGAGCAACCGTGTCTTATTATTTTTGATACCGGTGCTTCTATGTCTTTTGTGTCATCAACCTATGCTAGCAAATTATCTATCAAGCCTACATCTAGTGAGGATACTCCCATATCCTTACCATCCGGAGATATTATCTCTTGTTCTACCCTTTATCCAAATGTTCCAATATCTATTGCGGGTTCTATCTTCCCCGCTAATCTCCTTAAGTTTCCTCTAGGAGAGTTTGATATTATATTAGGTATAGATTGGCTAGCTATGTATCATGGTAGGTTCGAGTGTCGTGATCAAAAGATTTATTTAATGAGTCCTTTAGGGGTTAGAATAACCTATAAGGGATCTCATCCCCGTAAAGGTGTGTCTTTAATTTCCGCTATGAAATTGGTAAGTATGGTTAGAAAAGGTCACCAAGCATTCTTGTGTGTTGTGACTTCTTCAAATACCTCTTTGCCAAGTATTGAAGATGTGCCTATTGTTCGAGAATTCGTCGATGTATTTCCTGAAGATTTGCCCGAGATTCCTCTCGAGCGTGATGTTGAATTCTCCATTGATCTTGTACCTGGTTCTAGACCCATAGCCAAAGCTCCTTATCGTATGGCTCCGTCTGAATTGAAAGAATTAAGGGTGCTCCAGTTCTTTTTGTAAAGAAGAAAGATGGTTCAATGAGGCTATGTATTGATTATCGTGAATTGAATCGGATTACAATCAAGAATAGGTATCCTTTACCAAGAATTGAAGATTTGTTTGATCAATTAAAGGGTGCTTCTACTTTTTCAAAGATTGATTTGAGATCCGGTTATCATCAAATTCTTGTTCGAGATGTTGATATTCCGAAGACGGCTTTTAGTACGAGGTATGGTCATTATGAGTTCAAGGTGATGCCATTTGGATTTACCAATGCTCCTGCTATCTTTATGGATCAGATGAACCGCAGATTTAGTGAGTATCTTGATAAGTGTGTGGTGGTATTCATTGATGATATTCTTATTTTCTCCAAGTCCGAAGAAGAGCATGCTATTCATTTGAGGATTATTTTGAGTGTTCTTCGTCGACAAAAGTGGTATGCGAAGTTTTCTAAGTGTGAATTCTGGTTACCTAAAGTGTCCTTTCTTGGGCATGTGATTTCTAAAGAGGGTGTAATGATGGATCCTTCGAAAATTGAGGCCGTTGTTGATTGGAAGAGTCCGACTGATATTAGAGAGATTCAAAGTTTTCTTGGGTTAGCTGGTTACTACCGAAGATTTGTCAAGGATTTCTCTAAGCTTGCTAGACCAATGACTCAGTTATTGAAGAAGGAAACCAAATTCCTATGGAATGAAGCTTGTGAAGCAGCGTTTCAAGAGTTAAAGAAGAGGTTAACTACCGCTCCGGTGTTGACTTTGCCTGAAGATGGAGAGTAGACTGAGGTCTATTGTGAGCTTCTAAAAATGGGATTAGGGTTGTTTCTTATGCAACTAGGACAGGTGGTGGGCTTATGCTTCAAGGCAGTTGAGAGTTCATGGAAGTTGAAGTGTGAACTATCCTACCATGATTGGGAATTGGCCCCCGAGTTGTTACGTTTGAAAAAGTGGGTGGGAGACATTACTTAATTGGAGTTCATTGTCGTATCTTCACCGATCACAAGAGTTTGAAGTACATATTTACTCAAAAAGAGTTGAATATGAGGAAAAGAAGATGGTTGGAATTGGTGAACGATTATGATTTTGAGTTATTGTATCATGAAGGGAAGGCTAATGTTGTTGTCGATGCTCTTAGTAGGAAAGCTTCTCATGCATTGAATGTTATGCGGGTATTACCCGATGATCTTTGTGCCGATTTTCGAAAGTTGAGTTTGGAATTCGTAGAGCGTGGATTTGTTTATGTCGGTGCTATGACTGCTGAGCCTGTGTTTCTCCATGAAATCCGTGAAAGCCAAGTTGATGATCTTACCTGCAAGTCTATCCAAGCCAAACTTCTTGAAGGTAAAGGTAAAGATTTCAAGTTTGATTATGAAGGTGTTCTTCGTTTCCATGGTCGCTTATTTGTTCCTAATGCTCTTGATTTGAAGAAGCGAGTTCTTGATGAAGCTCACCTTTCCCCTTATTCTATTCACCCCGGAGGTGATAAGATGTACAAGGATTTGAAGCTACAGTTTTGGTGGCCGAACTTGAAGGGTGATGTTATCTTATTGGAAGATGTTTGACTTGCCAACAAGTGAAGATTGAACACAAGAGACCCGGTGGATTGCTACAACCGTTGGATATTCCGCTATGGAAGTGGGAATCTATTTCAATGGATTTTGTTATGGCTTTGCCGAAGACCGGTGGAGGTAAAGATGCCGTTTGGGTTGTTGTTGATCGATTGACCAAGTGTGCTAGATTTATTCCGATCAAAGAAACTTGGAATTTGGATCGTTTAGCAAAAGCTTATGTTGATGAAATTTTTAGATACCATGGTGTTCCTATGGAGATTATATCCGACCGAGATCCGAGATTCTGTTCGAGATTTTGGAAAGCTTTGCAAGAGGCCATGGGTAGTAAGTTGTTGATGAGTACTGCTTTTCATGCCGCTACGGATGGTCAGACTGAGAGTACTATTCAGACTTTAGAAGACTTGCTTAGGGCTTGTGCCCTTGACTTTCAGTCTAGTTGGGAAAAGAGTTTACCGTTGGTGGAGTTTTCTTACAACAACAATTATCATGCATCTATCAAGATGGCTCCATATGAAGCTCTTTATGGAAGGAAATGTCGGAGTCCTATATGTTGGAATCAATTGAGTGACAATCGTGATTTAGGCCCCGATGTTCTTGTTGAAACCATTGATTATGTGAAGGTCATTCGTGATAGAATGAAAGCCGCTCAAGACCGTCAAAAGTCTTATGCCGATATCCGAAGAAGGCCTTTAGAATTCGAGGTGGGAGATAAAGTGTTCTTGAAAGTATCTCCAATGAAGGGTGTTAAACGGTTTGGTGTTAAGGGTAAATTGAGCCCGAAATACATTGGACCCTTTGATATTGTGAAAAGGATTGGTGCCGTTGCTTATAAGTTGGATTTGCCGCCGAATTTGGCTAAGGTTCATGATGTATTCCATGTTTCTCAATTGAGAAAGTATGTTAGTGATCCAAGCCATGTCTTTCAAAGGGAATTGCCCGAGCTTGAACCGAATTTATCTTTTGAAGAGAAGCCGATTCGTATCCTAGATCGTAAGGATAGGAAGTTGAGAAGTAAGGTAGTTCCTTTAGTGAAAGTTTTGTGGAGAAGTGCTAATGTCGAAGAAGAGACTTGGGAAACTGAAGCTGCTATGCGTAGTAAATATCCGAGTCTATTCGAGTAAGGTATTTTTCTTTCCCTCAAGTTTCGAGGGCGAAACATTTTAAAAGGTGGGGTGATTGTAACACCCGGAAATGTACCCTATTTTTATAATGAAAATATTTTACGAATACTTTTCAGTAATTTTAAGTTTTAATTTATAATTTTATGTTCCGAGTCGAATTTAGAATTTCCGAGTTCGTATTTGGAATTTCCGCGAGATTCCATGAGAATCCTGTCTTAAGGCGAGTTTGACTTTCCTTTACCTTTTCCTTCATATTCCACTCACTCCCTTAACCTATTTCATTCACACAAAAACGAACACATTCAACATTTCTTCTTCCTTAAGCAACCAAACCCTTGCCTCCCTCTTTGTTTCAATCTTAGAATTCTCATAGCTCTTTCGTTCTTTGCTAGAATTCGCGTAAGTTCGTCTCATTCTTCCCCTCTTACCTTCCTCTATCCGTATTGATAATAAAATTATCGTCTTTCTCGCTTTTCAAACTTTCCGTCTTTCTCAAGATGAATTTTATTCATCTTTATTGATCTATTTGTAGGTGGTGACCTCCAAGATCCCGACAAAGACTATTTTCTAATTGAAGAGGAGCTTGACGAGTAGTGAAGACACATAAAGGTAACGGTGAAGGGTTACTCGGTATCATTTACGTGTTTTATATGCTTTATATGCTAGAAATCGTATTAGAATACGATTAATAAGCTTAGGAATCATGTTATGAATAATGAATGTTGTTAATTGATGATTGTTGATGATGTATATTGATTGTTGATAGTTATTAGAAGTGAATTATGAGAATTGAAATGATTTGAACAAGTGAAGAAGGCTCTCGGGTGGAGTTGTGTTCCCAGCCGGGTGACCGGCCGCCGGTCCCCTGACCGGCTGGGAATACATCAGAATGAACTTTGGAAATTTTAGAATTTGTGTGAAGAGGTGCTCTTGGCCGGTGTACCGGCCGCCGGTCACTATACCGGCCTGGAACACACTGCTCTGTTTTTAGTGATTTTTGGGTTTTGGCTTGTGCTCCGAGCCAGGGTACCGGCCGCCGGCCTCCAGACCGGCCTGGAACACGGCTGTATGTTTTTCCTACGATTTCTAAAACTCGTAATTTTTAATAGTTCGCATTATCCGTTTATCGTATAATTTTACGTAGTGACTTATAATATTCATGTTTTGAATATATGATATTTCATTCGCTTGTATCACATGTTTTGTGACGGTTTTCGCTATGTCCCACTTTGAGTAGGTTTTTACAAATGTTACGGTTTGAGCACTATTTTGTCTTGTGCTTTGTACTCTCATTCCCTTGGCTACCTTCCCGTTCGTAAGGCTGGAATGTCGGAACGGAGAGGTATCCTACTGCTTAATTGCATGTGTTAGTGGGCATACGACGACGTTGTTGGGAGTTGAACGCTATGCGTTGATCGACCCGGCCGTCAAATGTTGTGTACTTGCGAGGTGGTGTTATTTGCATGTAGCGTACCGCTTGTTATGAGGCTTGTGCTCTTTTCCGCCTCTTTCGTGAATTGATCTACCGAATTTGGGGTACTCGGCGTCATGTGTTTGACCGAGTCTTGGATGCGAAACGTGTATCGCATGTCGAATCGGAACACGTTTATTCTGAGAGTCTGGCCAGATTTAGACTAGGACCGGATATTTATATCGTCGTGCTACCAGGAGGAAATTAGTCTACATATACGAAATGTTTTATCGTGTATGCGTTCAGGGAAATGCTTATCTCGTGGATGCCTTTTAATCATACTTGTCATGTACACGGTGCTAGTGCGTTTCATTTACCGTGAGAGATGTCGTTTGTGTCGTTCGTTCTTGAAGCGTCATTTCATGCTAGTGATTCATGGTCATTTGCATGATTGGGCACCACTGTCTATGTATTGGGTTGTTTGAATGGATAATAATATGATGGATTTATTCATGGTAATCGCATGACTTGGCATGGTTTGTTTGTCGAGTCTCAATCTTATCAAACTTATACCGCTAACGGTGAGATGCAAGCCCTAGTGAGCGTATTCGTTTGCCTAAGAGTGTCTTCCCCGAGTCTTGAATAACATGACGGTTTCGGATTTGATTTCTTTATGATCTTATCTCTATATATTGGATTGCCTATCTATTCTTATCGTATCTCACATGTATATATTTATGTATGCATGCTCTACTTTTGTATTTCCTTTGATGTACGTTTAATGTGATATGGCTGGGAGAACCCGGAGTTACTCCCCACTGATTGTGGCGTTCATGTTTTTCATGGATGAACATGTTGCTTGCATGGATGGCTTTTTGCTTGACATTTTGGGTTCGGGTGTGAGCTAGCGGGCGTTGTCCCTGGAAGTTTCACCTCTAGACGATTTTAGCTAGTTTTGCTAAACACTTGTTCTTTGCTAACATTTTGAGAGACCCCGTCTCTTTGTTGTATCTCGTACTTAGTTTGTAATATTTTGACACTCCTCGTTTTATCTATCTTGCATGTATAAAAGTTGCGCAAAAGCCCAGCATGCCTTTGCTTAGGAGAGATCATTCTTGGCTTTATAACATAAAGGGGAACCGAGAGTTACCATACCTGGGAAGTCACATTATTTTGCAGGTAAGAAACTTTCTCTCTTTTGTATCTCAACTGTTTGTCTCTTTCCTTTGCTTGGATAACAACATGCTTTTTTCTTCTTTTTTTTTTCTTCTTTTTCTTTTCGCTTGTTGTAGATATGGTTGATAGAACGGTTGCGGTTGATCGAGCCCCCAGGTAATGTGCCAGGATATCGTGCTCGATCAACTGCTATGAGAACCAGGCTCTACATGGTGGACTTTACCCGGATATGCAACTATTGGGAAAATAAGCTGAACAGTGAAGGTGGCCCGCTAATCCATGGATTGTGCCATGGTGGCATCTCAGGCCAGTCACTAAAGCATCATCTCTGGACCCGACTCGGTCAGTTCGCATTCCTGGCTTGAAATTTATTATATGTGTATTTCCGAAGAGATTGTTGAGGCAGGTGAGCATTAAAAGGAAAATTCTGAGACTTGATACCGTTCCCCAGACTGCCCTGGCACATACTGTAGAGTCTTGTCGAGAATGGGCCACTAGGTGGGTTCAGAGAAACATGTGGTTCATACCCCTTCCAGTTGCCTCTTTATGGGTATCTGCCTCATACTTGCAAAGGAGAAAGGCTAGTACCCCCAAAGAACGTGAGAAGCTAAGGAAACGTGAGCCTGTAGATTACAAGATCCGCGAAGTGGCAAAGGAGAACAAAAAGTATCCGACTGAATGGGAAGAAGACACCGGATTCCTAATTGTTCGTCCATCGAAGAAAGCGAAGGAAACTCCTGCCGTGAAGATGGTGGTATGTAGAAATGGTAAGGCTAGACCGCGAGAAAGACCCTTGGTGATTAGGTTCGAGATAACACAAGAACACCCGGGTCGTGGTCGAGACAAGAAGAATGTTAAAGGAGAAAAAGACACGGGGAAGATGGAAGAATAGCCTTAGTCATATCATATTATTTATTATTATTTAAGTTGTAATAAATGACGGGGCTTTTAGAATCCTAGTCTTGTTTTATTTCAGCATTTATTTTATGTATGTGGAGTATTACTATTATTTATGGGATAATGAATAAAAGAGGAAGCTAGCTTGTAATGAATTTAGAAAAAGGTAGCATGTGATTTTTACTCACTCAAAAAAGAAGTAAAATTCAGTTTATTTGATGACATGAGGATATCCAAATGTCAAAATGCAAGAGCATAGCGACATTAGTTTAAAGTGGCCAAGGACCGGTTTTATTTCATGTCGCACGAGCGGCACGTGGGTTACGCGAGACGCGTTTATTATTATTTTTATTTTTTTGACCAATGCTAAGGGTAGTACCGTTTCAATTGGTCTAGGTTGGTAGGGTTAGCGAATTCGATCCCTTCTAAGTCTGTGATTCTAACCGCACCCCCTGAGAGAATGGATTTGACTAAGAAAGGTCCAGCCTAATTAGGTTTGAATTTTCCTCGTGGATCAACAGGTAGGAGAGCTCTGACTGATTTGAGCACCAAATCCCCTTCTTTGATGTTCCTGGACTTAACCCGTTTATAAAAGGCTCGTTTGATATGGGCCTGATATGTCTGTACATTATGTAATGTGTGCAGCCTTCGCTCGTCCTAGAGGACAAGTTCATCATATCTATTTCTTCCAATCAGCTTCCGGAATTTGACTTTCAAAAAGAATACGTAGAGATGGGATTTCCAGCTCCACTGGTTGTACAGCTTTCATCCCGTAAGTCAAATAGAAAGGAGTGGCCCCAGTGGGTGTTCTGGCTGAGGTGCGATAGCCGCATCATGCGAAGGGTATTTTGCTTGGCCAATCGCGGTAATTGTCGATCATTTTCTTGAGGATTGTGACTACATTCTTATTAGCTGCCACTACTGCGCCATTAGTCTGAGGTCTGTAAGGCGAGGAATGATGATGCTTGATTTTGTATTTGGCTAGCAATTACTCAGTCTCAGCCTGAAAATGTGATCCATTATCACCGATGATTTTATGTGGACAACCATATCGACAGATGATATTGGTTTGTATGAACTTTTCCACATTTTTAGCGTTGTGACTAGTGTAGGATGCTGCTTCGACCAATTTAGTGAAATAATCGATAACTACCAAAATTAAACAGTGACCTCCTGTTCCGGCTGAGTGATCTTTTCAATAAAGTCGATTCCCCAAGCAGAAAATGGTCAAGGAATTCTTTTCCAAGGTAGAGATATGCGAATGGAATAGACAAAGCATGACATGGTGGATTAAGACCTAGTAAATTGCCTAAAAGCCTGCTAGACCATCTGATCTATGATTGTAATGAACACATCATTCTTACGAACTCACAATGAATTATTTGCATGTTCCAAATCCAATTTCATCAATATGTCAATCTACATGTGTGAACCTACTTCCCTAGATGCTTCTCATTATTGTTAATTCATCATTTACTTTATTGCTTTCATCTTCAATTGTTTTTATTTTGTTTTCATTTATGCTTTTTGTTAGTTTAGACATTATAATCCCAAAACCCAGAAACACGATAGATACAACCCAATTGCGAGACATTCCACATTCTATAGGAAACACCATCTCCCTGAGGATCGATCCCTACTTCCCTAATTACATTAATTTGTTATTAGCCTAGTCTGGGTAATTTAACTTTTTATCGGGCTCGCGACAAGCACGAACAAGACGATTGAACATATGGCATTAGACATGATATAATCGTAATTAACAGTGACCTCCATTGTCGTCCAGTAATATCGTAGACGCGTAATTTTCTTTGCCATCAAGGGTCCGCTCATGTGGGGACCGCATTCTCTATCATGAACTTCTTTTATTTCCTTTTGTGCTTGCGAACGATCAAGGCAACGCGAGATGACACCAAGCGGTGTTTTTTTGTACAACTCTCCTTGCATGAGGAGGTATTGAGAGGCTAGGTGGCGTATGCCTCATTGTCCTCTCTTTTTTTATTCTGGTGGGTATGTATCATTGAGTTTGAAGTTTAGAATGATTTGGAACCAAGGTTCCTTTGGGCTTTCTTCTTCATTTGTAAGCTGGTGCACATAGGCTGGTTCTGACCGCCGTTCAATGCATAAAGGCATTTCGATCATGTCGTCGGGCATATTGATCAAGGCTGCAAGTTTCAAAAGAGCGTCTGTGATCGGTTTGTGTCGCAGTCCCGATACAAAAATAATTACCCACACTTAGGCTAACAACATAAAGAATGTAATTAGGGAAGTATGGGTCGATCCTCAGGGAGTACGTGTTAACTATGAATTGCTACGGGGTGTGTGACAACCCTCGCGAATGCGGAAATAATAAACAAACAAGCATGTGAAATATATTGCGGAAATAGGTAGTTTTTAAAAACTTTTAAACATGCAAGTTAAATAAAACGAGGAGTGTCAAAACATTACAACTATGTACGGAAATACAACAAAGAGACGGGGTCTCTTAAAAAGTTAACAAAGAACAAGTGTTTAGCAAAACTAGCTAAAATCGTCTAGAGGTGAAACTTCCAGGGACAACGCCCGCTAGCTCACATCCGAACCCCAAAATATCATAGCCAAAAAGTCATCCAAGCAAGCAACCTGTTCATCCATGAAAAACATGAACGCCACAGTCAGTGGGGAGTAACTCCGGGTTCTCCCAGCCATATCACATTAAACGTACAAAAAAGGAAATACAAAAGTAGAAGCATGCATATATAGATATACATGTGAAATACGATAAGGATAGATAGGCAATTCAATATATAATGATAAGAGCATATGAAGTACAAGTCCGAATCCATCATGTTATACAAAGACTCGGGGAAGACACTCTTAGGCAACCGAATACGCTCAATAGGGCTTGCATCTCACCGTTAGCGGTATAAGTTTGATAAGATTGAGACTCGACAGACAAACCAAGTCAAGTCATGCGATGATCACAAAATATCCAACATATTATCATCCATTCACGAACCAAGACATTGACGGTGTCCAATCATGCAATGACCATGAATAATATCATGAAATCACGCATTCAAAGAACGACGACACAAGACGACAACTCTCACGGTACATGAAACGCACTAGCATCGTGTACATGGCAAGTATGATTA
>JAIUZE010033956.1:0-12567 GCA_022085475.1 Heliosperma pusillum | reverse complement strand
GACAAGCGCATTTTTAAGTCATGCTAGACTTTGAATTTCTATCCCTCCTTAAGCCTTGTGAAGGGATATGAGCTCTTTTGTAGCTTGATTTTGTCCTTGAATTTTTTTCATTTACCGTTGCCAACATCCATGGCAATCTCATCCAAATAGACTTCCGAAGCTTTGAAGGCTTCGAGGTCACCATCTCCTACACTCACCACGTTCCCCTTTCTATCGAAAGTGGCACGTGATCCATCCATTTCAAAAGTGGTCCTCGGTTGAACTCTCACCCTTCCCAAAAGGATTATCAAAAGGTTTGTCACCAATCTTGTCGATTGTGACTATCAACGGTTCTTCACTCTCTTGGGTGGTTTGGGTAGAACTCGACGGGGTCAACTCTTCTACTCTCTTTTGGAGAGACAAAATGGTTGATTTGATTGAGCAAATTGTAGAAAAGAAGTATGAGTACATGTTATGTTGTGCTTGGATCACTTCCCTCAACTTGGAGTCTACTTTTGCTATTGTTTGATCATTTTGAAAGGATGAGTATGGAGTAGTATGAGGTGTATTAGTAGGTTGAGTTTGACGAAATTGTGGTTGAAAGGCGTTTAATGGTGTGAGTGTATTCCCACATCTTTGAGGTACATGCCCTATTCCTCCACAAAGTTCACAAGGGGTTGTTGGTGAGGTAAATGGGTTAAAAACTTTCGGACGATATAAAGTACTTTTTGGGGTGGTTTCATTTAATGGAACGGGACAGGCTAAGGAAATGGTAGTGTCAACATCACTTGAAGTTTCCACTCGGCTTTTCTTTCGCTCTCCCCCATTACTTTGGGAACCTTCCCCACTTTCTTTTTGTGCATTACTTGATAGGTTTGACATGGTGGATTGAGTTTTAAACCTACGATGGAAAGCTATTACGATCTCTTCCCACTCCATTGGTTTTGTGGCATCCTTTAAATGACGGGTGAACCACCATTTAGCTTCTCACTTTAGTGATAAAGGAAAGAGAGTTTCTTTAATTTGGTTTTGGGTGATCCCCTCCCTCATAAAAGTTTGACACATCTCACAAAAGGTTTGGATATGGTGTGCTGGGTTTTCATACGGCTCACCACTAAATTGGTTTCCTTCTATGAGAGCAATTAGAGTGTTATGGACCCTTAGGAGCCCATTGGCAAGTTCAAAAACTCGGAACTTAGGATCTTCTCTTGTCCGCACCATTTTTGTCAACCTACAAGAAAAACACAAAAAGGAAAGTTAGCGATGATTTTAAGGTACGGTTGCACCTAAAAATGGTAGAATTTTAAACAAAAATCAGCAATACATAGATAAACAAAACCGTGCTCCCCGGTAACGGCGCCAAACTTTGACCGGGTTTGTCGCAGTTTCGATACAAAAATAATTATCCACACTTAGGCTAACAACATAAGGAATGTAATTAGGGAAGTAGGGATCGATCCCCAGGGAGTACGTGTTAACTATGAATTGCTATGGGGTGATTTTCATTTAAGTTCGATTCATTTGGGGTGATTGTCTAAACTACTAGCATGAAATGAAATGACAAGTATGTAATGACGATATTTAAATGACAAGTATGGAATTGCAATAAAAATAAATCTAATCTAACAGACGGAAAGAAAGGTAACGATAATTAAATTTAACTAAGAACGATAATTAAAATGACAATATTGAAAAGCTATCTAACTAAACTAATACACTAGCAAATGACAATAAAGTAAACTATCTAAGGACGGTAACAAAATGACGGTAAAATAAACTAACTAAAACGATAAAATAAACTATCTAAAACAGTAAAATAAACTATCTAATCAAATTGATACGGAGAAAGAGAAATTCATGTCAAATGATTTAAAGGCATTATTGATACCAACATTAGAATTACTACGATTGTCTAAGCCTTGTAGCGGTATATTCCTCTCGGATTCGTACCGACTTTTTAATGGGTCCTAACGTCTCTCAGCCTGGTTAGGTCACTAAACCCCTATTGGTAGTCCTAATTCCCATCCCAACTCTTGTTTCTAAGACGGAAATTGACTAATACAAACAATTTTTTATGGCCACTAAACAAAGTTATAGAATTTGACACGACCAAAGGAAGAAACAAACTAGGTGGTTCTATTGGTATCGACTCTTCTTTTAATTCATTTTAACTAGCAAATCATTTCAATATTACAATTCTATTTATTGTATTTACACAATGATAATCTTACAATGTTATATCTAATTTATGTGATTAAGTAAATTAAGAGGAAAATGATAAACAAAATTAAACTACGAATTAAAAGTACTAAAATAATTAAAGTGATTATATTAGTAATGATTCTAATGATGAATTTTATGATTATATGATTAGGCAAAATGAAAGATGACATACTAAATGATAATTTGGTTTTAACTAGATTAATTTTACATGGACTTCCTACCAACAACAATATAAAAACAAGACTAATGAGATTATAGTTCATGATGTCGGAAATTGCATAAGTAAATCAAGGATAGAAAATTACCGAGTTTGGAATGCAAATTATGTAAGAAAGAAAATAAAGAACAAATATCCAACCCAATGTAATGACAAATGCTTATAGGAACACTAGAAAAGTACTAGGAAATTGCTGTAAAAATAGTCTAAGATAAACTATAAACTATGAACTAAAACTTTATGAAAGAAAGAAGTAAACTATTGTGTTGTATGCTAATTGTATTGTTGTGTGTTGATTCATGTTTATTTGTGTGCTAATCCTTGGCTTTTATAGGGCTGCATAGCTGCACATCCGCGTCCAAATTCATACTCTAGACAAAGCCATAAAGCACTCCATTAAAGCTTGGTAGAAGAAGAGCCAAGAGACGCTCATCAGCAAACATATCCGATCGGGTATGTGGTAATCCGATCGGGTATGTAACCCTGATAGATTTTTCCGTCTCTTCCAATTTCGTCTTTGGGCACGGAATCCTATGCCTTGGTTTTGGTCAATGTAACACGTAATTGGGCTTGGGCTAGTCCTCCTTTGACTTGGGTTGATGTTTTCCTTTGAGAAACAAAGTCAAAGTCCAAGATAAGTCCATTCGAGAAAGGATGTAGCGGAATCGTAGTCAAATCGTGAAATTGCTATCATCGGTTTCTTGAAAACTCGTATTCTAGTGCCTTTACTCCATAAAGTAAGAAAATATAGCAAAACCGCTTCATTTCCTATAAAACGAGTCAAAGCACGCAAAACAACTAGAATAGCAATATTAGCTCGTTAATCACTTAACAAAGTGCATAAATCATATAGAAATCGAGCTAAAACGGGGGATAAATTAGTATAAAATATCACTTATCACCGTGTCAATTAATATTATCGTTAATTTATCGATTTAGTTCACTTAAACGAGATAGATTATAAATTGACATGACCTCTCATAATTAATAATTGAGATCAAGCCTTACCAAATGATAGAACCCATGAATCCCAATTTCGCAAGGAAGTAGGCTCGGCTCACCGGGGTGCTAAACTTGTTACGTTGGGTAAGTGGGGTAATAAAGGTTATTATTTCAAAATTTGGATTGAGCTCAACGGAAGTATTCGCGACCGTAGCCGCATGTGTTCCGGGCTTAAGATAAATATTAAAGTAATATTATCGACCGAGAGTTCTAATGTAGAATCGATTAAAGAGTTAATCCACCGAATTATGTTAATGAGGGATGAATCGGCTTACCGTGCCCAAGTTGATACGAATTTGGATCTCGGAATCATTTATAATAGTTGGGTAGAGGTCACTATTTAAATGTTAAAACTTGTTTAAAAAGGTTTACAAGTATTTAAAATGATAAATGTTGACATTTCCTTTATGTATAAAATTTGTAGTTAATTTTGTACAATCGCAATGGCTAGTTCATCCACCACCAATGCTCCAACTCTCACGAATGTCTCATGGCTTCGGTCCTTCATGGATCGATGCAAGTTAGAAAAGAATGGCGCAAATTTTGCCGATTGGAATGCGCAACTCCGCTTGGCCGCGGAAGGTGACGACAAGCTTCGTTACCTTACCGAAGCCTCTCCCAAAATACCTAATGAAAGGTCAACCGCCGCCGCAAGGCGAGCCTATGAGGCTTACCGAAAGGAAGTCGCCGCGATCAAAAATGTTTTGATCTTCTCTATGGAGGCCGATCTCCAAAGGAGTGCCATAAAGATGAGCACGGCCTATGAGATCTATGCCAAGCTTGTGACCATGTTTTCACAAGCTCCTAGAATCATTCAATATGAGACGGCTTCCGCGTTTTTCGACTTGAATCTGAAAGAGGGCCAAAAGGTTAGCCCTCATGTACCCAAATTGATTGAGCATGTCGAGACACTTAAAGTGCAAGGGGTTGACATTCCCGAACAACTCGTAATTGACCGTGTACTACACTCCTTGGGAAAAATCAAGGCATATGTGCAGTTTAGGGTAAACTACAATATGCAAAATATGCAAACCTCTCTCCACTAATTGCACAAAATGCTTGTGCAAACGAAGAGAGACATGGGGCTAAATATTAGCACCACCAAGGATGTAATTCACATCAATAGCAAGAGCAAGGGGAAGTTTAAAAGAGTGCAAGCAAAGGGAAGAAGCCCTCCACCTACAAAGGCAAGGGAAAAGCTATTGAGAATAGCTCACCCAAGCCTAAGAAAGGTGCCTCAACCGAGGACAAGTGCCATTATTGTAATGGCGTAGGGAATTGGAAGAGAAATTGCCCCAAGTATCTAGGAGATATCAAAGCCGGAAAAATTGTTTCCGTTGATAAAATTTCATCCCTATCTTTTATGTTATGATCTCAACTTTGGTATATAGATACAAGTTGTGATTCTTACCCTTTTTAATTGTAATTAGGGCACCCAAGCAAGGACTAGGGCAAGGACAAGCAAGCCTAAAGAGGCTCTTCAAGGGAAGCTAAGGTAGCCACCCATGAATGAAGACATTAGGAAGCTTGGACTTATTTTGTGTTGTTTTCTATATTGGGTTGTATTTTGTGACATTGTTTTAGAAACTCTTTATTTCCTTGTTTGACAATGGAAATTTGTTTATTTCCTTTTATTAACATTTGGTTGTAATTGATTATTAGTGACTTGGTTTTCAACCCAAGTCACTCGGTTTATGGAAACTTTTTCATTCTAAAACTTGTCATTATACTCTTCTTGCACTAATAACATAAATTATATCGACTCAAATTGATCATATAAGTATTATGATGATTGGATCATTATAATAAAAGGCTAAGAATTCGATTCTCACTTTGAAAGATCAATTGCTAAGTCGAAATTGAGTTATTGAACTCAAAGTAGGGAGTCTACAAAACCAATTGGCTACATCACTTATAAAGATTGTAATTGACATAAATATGAGTACACCTCTTTAGCTTATAGAACTAGTCTATCTCGAAGCTAAGATTTAATGTCTTTACAATGAAGTCCTTAATAGATCATTAAAGGTCTAGTTGTGATAACTTATACCTCATGCAAAAGTATGAGAACAAATTTGTTTGTGGTTCATAAGGCTATCCTTGAAGAAATTAGTTGTATTTTTGTAAAGATAGAGTGGGAGAAAATAAGCCACACCGAAAAACTAGTTAGGAACTTGTAAGTTGTTGAGGAAACCAAAAGAAAGTGTTCTTAGGTTAGACTCAAGACTAGTGAGGAGACCAAAAGAAAGCGTTCTTAGGTGAATACTTAGACTAGTGACAAGACCAAAAGAAAATGTTCTTAATATAATAAGGTTGTGATCTATGTAAGTGGAAGCACCTAAAAATTTTAAAATTCGATTTTCTAACATTAGAGACTTATGAAAATAAATGGAATCGATGCAAAGGAATGATGTATTTGGAGTTGTCCAAAAATCATTCTATAAACATGAAGATGTTTTAATTGGAAGTGTCCAATTATAATTGCATGGATAGACATGTAGATGTCTACAAAAGCTAAGTTAATGCGTAACTATGCTTAGATCCAAAATCATCAGTGAAATACCTCATAATAGGTGTGTACAAGATACACAACAAAACCACATGTCCAAATAGGGATTTGGAATAGGATGTGTACATGACACAAGCCTATGGTATGTATCTACCTAGAGGTTATGATGATCTTTTTTTTTTATGAGATATAAGAAGTTTTTCACTCGAATTTTCAAAACGTCATGTATAGACATGAAATTCAGTGGGAGTTAAAGTCATGTATAGACATGAAGTTAAGTGTGTGACAACCCTCGCGAATGCGGAAATAAAACATAACAAGCATGTGATTTATATAGCGGAAAATACGGTGTTTTAAAAACTTTTTACATACAAGATAGAAATACGAGGAATGTCAAATAAATACAAACTAAAATAGAATATACTACAAAGAGACGTAGTCTCTTAAAATGTATCAAACATCAAAGTTATTAGCAAACTAGCTAAACAACGTCTAGAGGTGATTCATCCAGGCCAACGCCTGCTAGCTCACACCCGAACCCAAAATACCACAAGCAAAAAGCCATCCAATCAAGCAACATGTTCATCCATGAAAAACATGAACGCCACAGTCAGTGGGGAGTAACTCCGGGTTCTCCCAGCCATATCACATTAAACGTACATAAACGGAAATACGAAAGTAGATGCATGTATATATAGATATACATGTGAAATACGAGAAGGATAAATAGGAAATTCAATATATAAAGATAAGAGCATATGAAGTACAAATCAGTAACCATCATGTTATAGAATGACTCGGGGATGACACTCTTAGGCAACCATACACTCTAACTAGGGCTTGCATCTCACCGTTAGCGGCGTAAGTTTGATAAGATTGAGACTCGACAAACAAACCATGCCAAGTCATCCAAAGATCACAAATAATAAATCATATAATCATCCATTCACACGTACAATACGTTGACGACATCTCGCACGGTAAATGACACGCACTAGCACCGTGTACATGCAAGTATGATTAAAAGGCATCCACGGGATACAACATTTCCCTGAACGCATACACGATCCTACATTTCGTATATGTAGACTAATTTCCTCCTGGTAGGACGACGATATAAATACCCGATCCTAATCTAAACCTGGCCAGACTCTCAGAATAAACCATTTTTCGATTCGACAAGCGATGACATTTCGCATCCAAGACTCGGTCAATCATAGAGGCCGAGTACCCCAAATTCGGTCAACCTTCACGAAAGAGGCGGAAAAGAGCACAAGCCTCACAACAAGCGGTACGCTACATGCAATGACACCACCTCGCAAAGATACAACATTTGACGGCCGGGTCGATCAACGCAAAACGTTCGTCTCCCAACAACGTCGTCATATGCCCACTAACACATGCAATTAAACAGTAAGGATACACTCCCCGTTCCGACATTCCAGCCTTACGAACGTGGAGGTAGCAAGGGAATGAGAGTACAAAGCACATAGAAAATTAGTGCTCAAACCGTAACATTTGTAAAACAGACTCAAAGTGGGACACATCAAAAACCGTCACAAAACATGCGATACAAACGAAGGGATTATCATATATTTGAAACATTAATATTTAAAGTCAAACCTGAAAGTCAACAAAAGTCAAAGTCAAACCCGAGACCCGAGACCCAAACCCGACAATTTGGAGTGGGCTACAAACAAATCATCAATGCAAGAAGACCAAGTCCAAAGGGTTAAGGAAAGTCAAGGCGGGACTAGAATTCAAAGGGTCGATTTTGGGAAAAACTGGCAGCAAGAAACGCTGCCAGCGCCAGGCAACGCTACCAGCATCCTCACGACGCTGCCAGCGTCGATGGACGCTGCCAGCGTTCTGTCTCAGGCACGCGTTCCTTTATACACGAAAATCCCAATTTTCACTAAGGTTCAACATACAACAATCATCATTTATCATCACAAACCATCAATTCTCATATCAATTATCAACTAACAACAACCATCATCAACAAAACAATTCCTATGATTACTAACCTTATTTTAAATACGATTTCTAACATAGAAAACACATTAATACACGTAAATGATATCGAGTAACCCTTCACCGTTACCTTTATGCGTCTTTAATCGATTTCTAAGTCTTCCTCCACTAGATAGTAATCTTTGTCGGGGTTTAGAAAGTCTCCACCTACAATTATATAATAAAAGATGAATATAATTCACCTTTGAGAAAGACTGATAAATTGAAAAGCGAGAAAGACGGTAATTTTATTACCAAATAAGATAGAGGACGATGAGAGGGGAAGAATAAGATGAACCTTAGCGAATTTGAGCGAGAAACGAAGTAGTAGAATCGATATTAAATTGAGAAAATATGGAGGTTAGGGTTTTTGGTGTTTACTTGGTGTGGAAGAAGAAGATTGAATGTGAGGGAGTTAAGGTTATGAGGGAGTATATGAAGGAGTAAGTGGAAAACATGAGAAAAAGCCCAAAAACGTAAAGTCCGAAAACGAACTCGGATTTTCTAAAATAGACACGGGAAATTAAATTCTAGACTAAAACTAAAATTCGCAGAAAAGTATCCGTATAATATTTTTACTATAAGAAATAGGGTACATTTGCAGGTGTTACAATCACCCCACCTTTTAAAAAGTTTCGTCCTCGAAACTTGAGAGTAGAAAACAAAAGTATCAAGGACAAGAATCGGTTTTCAAAATTAATACGAAAACTCTTATAAGGGAAACATTTATGAAACGAGGTTCATCTCGAAAATGGTTTAAGGAAATTTTTCATAAGTGCGAAACTTACTTACGGATCTCAAGAGTGCCCGTCGCGAACGAGAACTCAAATTATCCAAATCAAATTAAAGTCGAAATAGTGAAATCGAAACTCAAACAAGCGTTAGTAAGTGCAAGACTAGTTATCAGACGTCTCCAATAACAAGTGCAAACATCCAACCAAACGTAAAATCCAAATATAAAAGTAAAAGAAATCCATTTTCTCTAAAAAGTGGGTACACAAACCATCATTAAAACATCGGTGAAACCATAGATTGGAAATACAATATGAAAATTTGGAAGTTTTCTCAAGGATAAAATCAAAATAACACGACATTACACGTACATAGAGCGACTCGCACATTTCACACACAATTCAGGGTAACAAAATATATACAAAACACGCAAAAACGAAACAAATCGAACTCTTAGGGATAGGAAGATCAAGATAAAGTCGGCAAGAAGATTTACAAGAATTCGACATCACTAACTCTACTAATAAACTAAATCCTCAAGAGAATGCAATTTACCCAATTTGCAACTCATCATTTTCAATCATCAGAAATCCTACAAAAATATTCCATAATCAGGAGATTTCAAGCCAATAACCTAATTATTCATATCCATTTAGTATCCACTAAAGTCAATCGGCACGGTAGACTCCACAACTAACAATCCACATGTAGGATTCATTACGTATTCTAATCTTCTTAGTTTCATCAAAACTCTTACTAGAAACCACCAAAAAATATTTATCTAGGGAAATATGATCGCTAACAACCACAAGGTTAAGGAGACTTACCATGAAAATCCCTGGATTCAATTTACTTCAAACTCATTATCCTAAATTTACAATGAACTTTCTCATCCTCGAAAGTCAAAACACAATCCACGCAACAAAACATAATTATCTAAGATCCAACTAGCCTCATCCAAAGTCTCACGACAAGGTAAAATCCACAATCCATTATTGGATATAATGATTCTTTAATACGCCATAACATCCTTAATTCGATAATTACTACGCTCGAAGCCTCAAATATAAATAGTCACATTAGCAAACTATGATGGTTACTAATTCTCAAGATAAATGGGTTGACCATTCTATCTCTATAATCCATAACAACTGAGCACTCACTATCAAAAGCTTGCAACGAACATTTCTCAATCTCAAACTATGCTTCCTTAAGAATACAAGAAAATTACTAATTCCAAACCACAAATGACCAATCACTTGGCAATCAGACAACCATTCAAATCATCTAGTTCATCTAAAACTCAAAATGAATCGATTTTCATTTATGACAAAACTCCTCAAACTTTGGCTACCGGCTTAAATTCCCTAAAGCAAAGTCTCTTTTAGAATCCACCAATTAGAGACATCTAATTCCCAAATGATATCCCAAGCAACCGTTATAATACTCAACAACAACGAACTATTATCATGATCAACTCAATTCTCAAAATAACACTACAATATCAAGCTCCAAATCTAAAATCACCAAGAGAGGATACATTATCACTATTAGGATTCATCGTAGAGCTTAAATCCTATTTCCCATGATGAAATACAACATGAAATTTGCTCAATCCAAAGACACATATTCTAGCTAAAGAATCCCAAATTACATCACACTTATTCTCTGAGCCTTACAAACGGAATATCCAATCCACTGGAGAAAAGATGAAGGAGCAACGAGATAGGAAATGATAAGGAATCTCAAGGAGAACACGAGAATAAATCAGGCACGAGATTACAAGAGAGGAACGCTGAAAATAACGAGGTCAAGAAAGAGACAAAGCAGATAGTAGCGTTATGAAGATATCCGAGTAAGAAAGAAGGTACGAGCAAGCGATTTCTTAAAGATCAATCTTGACAAAAACATTCAAGAATGGAAATGAAAAGGGACAATGGCACGAGTAAAGGTTTAAGGTTTAATCCACAAAATTTCTTGTTTCAAACTTAGGGTGATAGCAAAGCAAGTCATCCCGATAATAAAGGTCAAACAAGGGACCAAGGTACCACAAATCATCAAAGTAAGGTACGCCTAAATTCGACAAATCGACTACAACCCAATTCATCCATCCTTTCATATCACACGGATTCCCAAATGCGGAATTGCAACTCAAACATAGTAACATTCCTTTAGCTCAAATATTCAACACAACCTCAAAGGTTTCTTTAACTGAAGGACTAACAAATACTCCCTTATACTCAGTCATTTTCAAGTCATATAGCCCACGAGTTCATTATTATCAAAGTACAACATCAAGTCAAACATCATCATTAACGTCCCAAGGTATTTCCATCATAGTTCACATCATCGAATCTCGCTCATATCTATAATCCTCAAGTAATATGGTTCAACTTACCGAAACCTTACTACTTCAAACGAGTCTCTGATACCATAAGATAAGATCATATCTTTAAATCCAAGAACTATAGCCAAATGCTTTTCCACCAAGCCTATACTCACAAACACACAATAGGAAACCACAAGACGTCACTTAACCTCAAAAGTATTTCGCACCTCAAGATATCATTCAAAGCTTCTTATTTACATCAATTAGACCTACCATAAGCATGGTCTTCAAAACAATGCTAAACTTCTAAGTCCAAAAGACTAAATTACTAATGAGTTAAGAAGTCATAGCCAACTCATTCAACCTTACACCATCGAATATCATGACCTATTTACACACAAGCCATGGCAAGTGATGCGTGTATTTTATATAGACTTTCTAGTCCATCTATGCACGCATTTCTATGTCATTTAAGTGATATTATATCACCATATGCCCCTATTTGGCTACTTTGTACTTTCATTACTATTTTGTAGGTACAAGTTGCATAGTAGGAGAAACCGAGCCGAAACAGTCCACTTTGCATGCATTTAGGAGAATGGAGGGAACGGAACAGAAGCTCTTTCATGGGAAAGCGTGAAACCGCTCACAATCGAGTCCAAAGCCTTGACTAACACCATGTGCCAAGCCAGAAGACCTCGATCGACTATGCTTTTGATCGATCGAGGAGAGTTGGAGTGAATAGTTATCGATCGAGCTGTCCTATGCTCGATCGAGCGGTTGCGGTTGAAGGGTTGCTCGATCGAGTGGGAGATGTCCTCGATCGAACAATATCCTAGAATAAAGTCCTCAATCGAACGGTTTTTTCCCTCGATCGAGTGGATCCTATCACGGGCCTTAAGTCCGTAGCTTAATTAGGGTTTAGAGTCGTGTTATGCTTATTTAAGACTCTTATTTTCGTCATTAGGTTATCATGGGGTGATCCCTGATCATCACCACTTAGCTTCTACTTTCTGAACTCTCTTCTTTCTTTAGTTTACATTCGGGTTTATCAACGTGGATTTGTTTCTTACGCCGGATTGCTAAGATTGTAAACTTCTTCTTTTCTCTCTCTCTTAACCTTTGTTTTAATTAGTGTTTACTCTTCTTAATTACTGCGTTGTTATTGTCTATGCTTGTTAATTACGATTTTATTATGTCTATCGTCATATGTTCGATCGTCTTTGTTAGCATCGTTAATAACTTGAGTAGCTAATTCTCTTGTATGTTGGGATGAGGGAAACTGTAGTAGAGGCATGTTAGGATAGATTACTTTTGTGACACCCTCAAATTTGCGGAGAAAAAAAAAATGATGTAAAAACATAACGAAGGGTGTCATAAATAAAAAGGGTCATTACAAAACGGAAATAATATTATACAATAAAAAGTATCTGAAACGGAAGACATATCTCCCGTATAAATACAGAAATAAAAGAGTGTATAATAATATACAATCCTAAGAACCGAATATAGGTCCAAGGTAAATACTTCGCTCTGCAGCTCGTCATTACCCCAAATATGCAT
>JAIUZE010033951.1:0-14216 GCA_022085475.1 Heliosperma pusillum | reverse complement strand
GTGGATGGCTTTTTGCTTTTGACTATTTTGGGTTCGGGTGTGAGCTAGCGGGCGTTGTCCCTGGAAGTTTCACCTCTAGACGATATTAGCTAGTTTTGCTAAACACTTGTTCTTTGCTAACATTTTAAGAGACCCCGTCTCTTTTTTGTATTTCTGTACTTAGTTTGTAATATTTTGACACTCCTCGTTTTATTTAACTTGCATGTATAAAAGGTTTTTAAAACTACCTATTTCCGCAATATAATTCACATGCTTGTTTGTTTTATATTTCCGCATTCGCGAGGGTTGTCACAAGGATCGTCCCAAAAGGCATGGAGACAACGTAACTGTGAGTCGATCCGTCTGAAATTTGTGAAAAGATGACGACTTGAGAGATTTTGTTTTGTTTGTGATTTTTGACTGGAGAGACCTTCTTTTTTTTTTGGTTTTCAACATTTTGTTGGATTGACTTGATTTGTTTGTTTGATTTGAATTTGTTTGATTGCAATTTTTCTGCTCTTTTTTTTTTTTTTTTTTTCTGGATTTTGATTTATTCGACTTTTGTTTGTCTTGTCTCGTGAAGTTTTAAATGTTTGAGACTTCCGTTTTGGGATTGTTAGGATTTTTTTCGTCTTGTGAGAGTTTAGGCATGATTGCACTTAAAAATTGTTTTCATCCTCCGGTGGGGGTATCAAAATGTTTGGAACAGGATGCAATTTTCGGTAGTCATATGAAATATAGGAATTGACGAATCGGGTAGAAAGATGGGGTCTCCAAACCTAAAGGTCACCTAGAGACACGGCGATCAAGGGAATTTCACACCACAATATATGGACAAGGTGGTAAATGCGCGCCCTCGTTCAAGCTTATTCTAAGAGGTCGAGGGATTTATTAAAGTATTTCAAGTCTATTCCACTAGTTAAGGGTAAAAAGTAGAACAAGTGATTAACAAAAAGAACATGTGCTCATTCGTAACTCAAAGAGAACTAGGATGGTCCTATCTATTAATAAATGCTAATATAGTGAATACAAACGTATGCTAGGACATACCCCAAGCTTCTGTTACTATTTGACACTGAGCTAGGAGAAACCGAGGGATGGGGCGACAACAGGAGAAGACCCTCTAGGGACTTCAAACTCAGACTCCGACTCAGACTCCAATTCTGATTTGAATCTGTTGTCTTCCGGTTCTCCCTTGAACATCTCTTTTTCACTTTCTAACGCATGGATTTCTGCTTCGACTGGGGAGATGAAGTGTGAAAAATCCAAGGTGGATTCTTCATCTGTAATCGTTAGAATTTCAAGAGGATTGTTAGGTTGGTTTCCAGGAGGGATAGGTAGACGACCATCCTCAATCATATTTTGAATGACATGTTTCAACTTGTAGCATTTCTTTGTATCACGCCCTTTGCCTCTATGATATTCGCAGTATGCGTTCTCGTCCCAGAATATGGATTTATTTCTGGATCAGGAGTAGGTCCTATGGGTTGAATTTTGCCTTGTTGTATCAACCTTTTCAAGCCATTGGAATATGTGTCACTAAGGTTGGTGAGTTTCCTTTGAGGGTTGTTCTTCTTGGATGATTCGACAGGGTTGACCTCATCGGGTTTGTTGGTGAAGCCATAAGAACCACCCGTTGCGCCTTGATATTCGCGACCTACCGTTTTGGACATGAGACCCTCCCGGATGTCATCTTCGATTCATGTCCCTAACACGGTTAAGTCTTTAAAAGACTTTATGTTTTGATATCTGAGATGATTTGCATAAATATGTCTTAAATCGTCCATGAATTTTTCTACAAGAGTAGCTTCATCTGGATGTTCGCTAAGCTGTGTGCTAGTTTTCCTTCGCTTACTTCGGAAGTCAGTGAATCCTTCTTTCTCATTTTAGGTAAGAACCTCTAGATTAGGTTTATTGATTTGGGTTTCAGCATTATCTGCGTATTGTTTGGTGAAATCAATTGCAGCATCACCCCAGGTTGTTATCTTCTTGCGATTTAGAGAGTAGAACCACTGCTTAGGAATGATGTCGAGAGATGAAGAAAAGATCCTTAAGAACATCTCACGTTTGATGCCTTTGATAGACAAAAAATTCTTGAAAGCACGAATGTGATTCAAAGGGTTCTCATGCCCCTTCAAGCTCGGGATGTTAGTCATGATGAAGTCGGTTGGCAAATGCGCATAGACCGCTTCATACTTGCGATTATTAGAGGTACATCTTAAGTTCAAAACTCATCCTCATAAATGCCATCCCCCTTAAGGTACATTATATGCTTCTCCAAGTATTAGAGGTGCTTTTCAGCTTCGGTAGGAACTGGTGGGGTCTCGACTTCTAGTTGTCCCACGATGAGTGGAATGTTATCGTGTACACTAGGGTCAGGAATGTCTGCGGGAGGCATCCTAGTTTCTACGACAACAATTTGACTCTCAATGGCATTGAGGCGAACATAGGCTTGGTCTTGACTTGTTTGGAGACGAAATAGTGCAGCTAGGATTTGATCATTACCATTTGGCTCGGGTTGATTAACACTTGCTTGACTAGTTCTAGGCATCTTGAAATTTGAGCAAGAGACCGACGACGAATCAAAACACGATCGACCAATCTAGCTCATTTACATGAAAAGACTCGACTTGTGAAGTGGGAGTATGCCACTGTGTTTAAGTGTGTTTTGAAAATGACTGGTTTGGAAATGTTTGTCCAAGACAACCGTAGTGTGGTTGTAGGAGTGTTGACTCGAAGTGGAGAAATGATTTTGACTAGACATTTGGACAAAGTTTCGACTCATTTTGCGCTACTTTAGGCGACCTTTGAAATGTTTTACAGTTTTATTTAAAAAGGATTTTGATTTTGAAAATTTTGTCATGGTTTATTTACAAAGTGGTGATCATGTAAGTGTTTTGGCTTAAAGGGTGGGTTGTCATACCAAGCAATCAAACCCAAGGTCGGTGGAGAGGTCCGCGCCAAACATGAGTAAGGCCGGTTCCTAGTCCATTTCCTCGAGTAGTGAAGGCCCTTGGTGCTAACATGAGTACACATACTATTCCCTAACCTTGTTCAAGTTTCACCCTGGGTACACGTAAGTGTATAATCCCCAGTGGAGTCTCCAAACTGTGATACGCGGGTTCACGATCCCTTCCATGACGTGGCGCGCGTGGAACCATGGACGGAGAAACGAGGGACAAGCGTAGAAATACGCATTTGTGGAGTCGCCACCAACTTTTGTGGGAAGTTGGAACCGTTTGAATACTTTATGCCATGTCAAGACACAAAGTAATGACATGAACACCAAGAACTCGTTACCCTTAGCATTCTATGCCTAGAATGACTCTCGTGGATGCCAATGAACACGGATGTTCACAGAGATCTGGAGTAAGGGGTGAGGGTACGCATTAGGAAGTTCTTTAATCAAACACCTAATCCCGCCTGCCTCGATAGAGGCCTATACTAACGATTAGGGAAACTCTTCTGTACTCGATATGTAGTCGGTTAAATGCATGCTATGCAACATCCACGTTTTAATCCTAACATGTGAGCTTAGACTATGTCGGTGAACATGTAGTTTAACATTCAATTATGTCGAATTAGGATTTCAGAATTAATTGCATGTGAAAGGCAAGTAAATCATACAATGAATCATACAATTATAATGATTAATTAAAACTGTAAAAGAATTATTACCATTGACTACAACGGATCTCGGGATCTATGTCAGAAATATGCCCAAAAGAAAGGTTTAAAGAAAAGAGGAAAGAATAAAAAGACTAAACGAACAAATTAGCAGCGATATTAGAATTAATAGTCGATGAATTAAGCAATTAAGGCTACGTCGGAGCGAATAAGAAAGTTCAGAGACATAATCCAACCCAGAACAGGTGCAGCAGGTGATGCGTCCTCTGGAACAGGCGCAGCACTCCATACGTCTGATCTTGAGTGGGGTTCTGGCTGTGAAGCCTGAATCGCAATCAGTTAGTATTCGTTTTGTATATTTACGGTTTATTATTGATCTACAAGTCGAATAAAGGTGTTTTAATTAATTAATTTACACTAATTTGTATCAAAGACGAATCCTAGTGATTGGATATGGACGGATCTAACCTTTAAAGACTCAAAATTGATCTAAAGGATGACAAAGACCCTCTAATATTGATTATTAGGGATCTAAGACAAGACAAACTATCTAAATATGAAATTAGATTAAAATATGATTTATAAGAAATAATAAAAAACTAATAAAGGTTTTGAAAGGATTTGAGCATGAATCCGACATGAATCTTACATGATTCAAGATACAAAAATAAAAGTTGGGATTATTACACCCTCAGACTTACATGTTAACGAAACGAGATAAACTATGTTTTGTTTTAGCGATAGCTCGACTCGAATGTAAATAACGTGTCCTTGTAAGAGGATCGAAAGATTTATTAAAAGATTGATTAAGTGTAGTGGTCAAATTGGTCGGTCTATGCAAGAACGTGACGAGAACCTAGAAGGATCTGAGCTTACGTGGTCGATTGATCATGCACGTAGATGTCAAAATGCTTAGAGCAAGGTCTAGAATGCAAAGAGAGAGAAAAGAATGGGCAGAACACTAGCGTGCCATAAAAGTGAGCACAAACCTTTCCTTTTATAGGGAGAAATCCGAAGAGTTTTAGAATAACTCGAACACGGAAAGAAATCTAGAAAATATTCCGGAAACAGGCAGAACAAGCTGCGGAAGAGGCGCAGCAGGCACTGACTGCGACTCTTGGAAGTGGCGCATCATCGGTTGCGTTATTTCCCAAGCAGTTTCCTACTTTGAAAGGAAGCTTTCCGTGTTTCTTTTATGGAATTACGGTAGATTTCGAATTCTTTATAAATAAAATACGGATATATTTTACCAAGAAAGATAAGTTTTGAAATAATAAAATATCCGGAATATTGTCTAGCGTTCAGACGTGGTTTCAATAGACGGTTTATAGAAAATGAAGCGGTTTGTGACCGAGACTCCAAATAAACTCTAATGACTGTCAAAACGATTGTATCGGCACGTAGATGACGACCAAGGGGTAGACACAAGTGTTTGAGCTATCACTTGCTGACAAACTTATAGACTGTCATAAATCGTTTTGCATACCAAACATGCGGCCCAGTCATCACTGGGTGGTTGGCGGAAGGTGTAGATTCGAGGTATCTACACAAGTGTGTGTTTTTGTATAGGCTTGGTGAAGAAGTGTTTGGCTCTAATTCTTGATTTCGAGGTTATAACTAATTTTATGATATCGGGCACTCTAATGAAGAGGCAAAGTGATATGATAGGTTGAACCTGGTTACTTCATGATTAAATAGGGAGTAAAGTTCCATGTTGCCGTGAGCCTAGGAGGAAAATATTATCGGGACATTATCGATGACGTTTATTTTGGAGTCATAGTTTGGTATTAGTTTGTTCGTGGGCTAAATAAGTTGAAAAGGACCTGATATAGAGATGTCTTTGTCAACCCTTTGGTTTAAGAAACCTTTCAGGCCGTGTTGTATTTTTGAGTTAAAAGAATGTTATTATTTTTGAGTTGCAATTTCACTTTTGGGGATCTGTGGTATGTGAAAGGATGGATGAAATGGAAATGTGGTGGATTTGTCTAATTTAGGCGTATACCCTCTTTTAATGTTTTTTGGTAGGTGGTTCCTTTTTAGAGACCTTCATTAAAAGGTTATCGCCCTAGATTTGAAAGAAGAAATATTTTGACTTGTAACGGACTCGATTTTGTAATCTAGTTATTTTAATATAAGGCCCTAGATCCTTAGGTGTGGCTCTTTTGAAGAGAGCCTTACGTTATAGGAAGTGCGTTGATTAAACCTGATATCTTACCTTGGCTATTATCCATTTCCATATCCTTTCATGCAAGTTTTTTTTAACTCAATCTTTAAGAGAAATTGTTCACCTAACTTCTTCTTTACTCAAATATCTTCAGAAATCTAATATATACTCCATCTCTTTCAATTTGCCCTATCATCTTTAGCGTTCCTCTTGGTTAGTCTCATATCTTGTTCTGTTCATGCTTACCTAGAGATTTATTATCGATTCTTATCTTGTAGTCTTTTTCCCTTTCCTCTAGTGGAGTGGATATCTTGTTAGCTTGGCGTAAAGAATGAATGCATTGTATTTTGAGGATTCTTGATATCTAATATCTCTCTTTGGGTCAAGCAAATTTCTTGTTGTTATTTGAATATGGAAATTGAACTTAAGCTTTAAAATGAACCCTCATGTTGGTAATATACCCTCTTGGTGGCTTCAGATTTTCGAGCTTGATGTTTTAGTGCTATTTCGAGGTTTGAGTTTATTGTGATGCTGGTAATCCTTTCGAGTTTTATAATAATTTCCTTAGAAATATCTTGGTAATTTGTCGTCTCTAAATGTTGGGTTCTAAAAGAGACTTCGCTTTGCAGTAATTAGAATTGGTGACCATCGTTTGAGAAATATTTCGTAAATTTAGACCGATGAGTTTTGAACTTAAGATGAGCTAAATGATTTGAATAGTTGTCCCATCGCCATGTCCTTGGAAATGTTTGTGGTTTGGAATTTGTAATTGTTATTTCTTGAGGTATTGTGGTTTGAGAATGAGAAATTTCATTGTAAACTTGGGATAGTGAACTTTGAGGTAATATGAAGTGGAGAATTAATTATAATGGTGAGCCCATTCATCTTGTGGTTGGTATTAGTTATGGTTTTGTAAATGTGATTATTTATGTTTGATAAGTGAATATTTGTATGATTTTATCCCCTCATTTTAGCTCGATTTGATATGGTTTATCCACTTTAAGAAGTGATTTTATGAGCTAATCTCTCCTTTGCAGTATTTCTCGTGCTTTAATGTCATTTGTAGGAATTGAGTCGTTTCTACTTCAAATCCCATCATTTGAAGGAAATATGAGCAAGGAGAAGCTAAGAAGGACAATTACGTGAGGTTAAGATGGCATGCTATAAAGATCCAGAGGTTCCAAGTCAAAGGGAACAAGTTTCAAGTCATTCCGAGCTCATATGCACAAGTTGCGACGGTTTTGCTATTCGTCGACGAAAGTCGTCTCAAACTTCATGCTCCGACCCTTAACCCTTGGGGACATGATCAGGCCCAAATAGGGGAGGAAATGAGGCCCAAGAGGTGTTAGTTACGTCCCCATTCGAATCTAAAGTCAATGGAGTCAAGGTAGATCAAGTCACGTACCAAAGGAGATGAAACGAAAGTCAACTGACCAAGAGTGCAACTTCCCCGATCGGATTACCACTTCCCCGACCAGGTATGTTTGCTGTTGAGCGCATCTTCTCTTCATCTACCTCTCTTTAAAGCAAGGCTTAATGTCTTGTTTAATGGGCATGAATCCGGACACATTTGAGCAGCCTCTCAACCCTATAAATAGCCTAGCATCACACACAACAAAAAATGTACAAAACAAATACTTCTCTCTTTAGTTTAGTTTTCTTCTTTCTCTCATCTTTCTTAGTTTTAGTTTAGTTTTCTCTAGTTTAGTTTAGTCTAGTTCTAAGTTTTTTCAATTGTAGTTGTTCTACTTGTAATTGGAATTCTAGTTTCCGGGTTTGCATTTTCCTATTCAAGTTCCTATTCCATTTCAATCTTTGCTCATCCTTTCCGGTAATCCTTATTCTTGTTTTTACATTTCCTTTATCATGTTTACCATTCTTAGTTTTATAATCTTAGTTTCCCTTTCATTGTTAATCATGCATAAGTAATCTTTGTTCTAGGGGAAGGATTAACATGTCTAATTAATCTATAAGTATAAATTGATTCCGGGTAGGATTGTTTTAGTTGTCTCTATTTCTTGTTTGATTCTCATGATAGACTTAGTTTAATGGCCATAATCAATTGTTTATACTTGTCAATTTCCGTCTCAACGGCGAGAGTCGAGATGAAAATTAAAGGACTGGCAAGAATAGTTTAATGACCTAACCAGGCTGAGAGGACGTTAGGACTTATTAAAAAGTCGGTACGAATCCGAGAGGAATATACCGCTACGAGACTTGGACAACTATGATTTTTCTAAACCCGTAATCAACTTTGCTTTTAAATTGATTAGCATGTGAACCCCGATCCCTAGATCCTTTTCTTTATTGTATTGTTATCATAGCATTTATTAATTAGTGACAAACATTTGCCAATCGTACAAGGTAGAGTTCTAACCATAACTATTCACAAGTATCTCCCGTCTCCCCGAGATCGACCCCTTACTTCCCTAATTACATTAATTTGTTGTTAGCGTAGTCTGGGTTATTTATCTTTGATTAGGGTACGCGATAACCCTGTCAATGTTTGTAGTTTCAGTTATAATCATGATTGAATTAAGGATGTTAGATCGTATTAACGAATTTTTATATGGATCAATGATTGTGGATTTTATCTTGTCGAGAGGTCGTAGAGGATGATAGTTTGGATAATAGCTTTGACCTTTAGATTGTGTAACTAACCTGAGTTACATTCCTTGGAGGACTAGCTTATTAGTAGAGGTGCTGACGTCAATCTGAGGAATTTCTTTGAAATAATGCGGTTATGAGATAGATTTGGAAACAAAATGCACAAGAAGGCGCTCTAGATGACCTTGGTATTGGAAGGTAATGTGTTTAGCTTTTTCCTATTGCATAGGTTTTCCTCCTCTTTGATGGTAAGCTTTATATCTCATTATGCTCTGATCCATCTTGATAAGCTTTCTTTCGGGAATAAAATATATCTATGTTTATCATTCTTCAGTTATTGCCCTTCCAGTTGACTCTTTAGTGATTTGTTGCTCTTAAGACCTTGTCCTTCATTCCGCTCTTGCTCTTTTCGTTAAGCTTTTTGTGGGTAGTTTATCTTGTTGTTGGTAAGGTTTTATGCTTGTGGACCTTTGTATCGACTCTATCGTGCCCTTTCTATTCCTAAGAGTTTGATTTATTTCTTTCTTCTTGTTGTGTGTAGGTTATGTTCCCGTGGTTATGGTTGTGAGGCTCAAGTTGCATTATGTGTGCAATTTCTAGTTGTCTTGAGTTTATACTTTGAGAAAATTTCCAAAATTTTATGTTTTTTTTAAACTTATCTTTTTTAAAGAAGTTTAGAAATTGATTTTTTTACATTCATTTTGTGCAAATGTGTTGTAAGGCCCCGCCATCCCGGAGCCTTTAGGCAAGGCCATCCGAGTATGTGAGAGTGTCACGCCCTGATTTCCCGAGGGTAGGATCTACGAAATCAATAATCTCAAAACACCACTTGAATTTACATTAATTTAATAAATGTGCAATTATAACTCAGCGTTGGCCGAATTCAAAATAAATTCAACTCATCTATAATATATAAATACAAATCGTCAGTCGTACTCAATCCCAACGTCATAATTTGAATCAACATCAACTCATCAATCAATACCTGCTAAACTATAACTCACCATTCGCCGGAAATATCAAATGGATACTTGTAGGGGTACAAAACAATTTCAAAATACGACCAGTCAACATATACATAATCAACCACAAGTGCATTACATTATAATCACCACATATATGCGACGCCACCAGGTAGCGTACCCCAGTGCCATTGAGTAGCGCACCAATCACCAACCATGTCACCTACCGCAACAGGTTACTTTGAGGCGCAGGTAATAACCACTTGCATTGTCTCTTCCATGGCGAAACCATGAAGAGAAACACACATAGTCTATTAAACCGATATCCAGCTACTGCTCCATATCAAACAACTCCAAACACTGTGACAACAATCACCAAGATCACAACCACAACTCACAACAACATGTCATAATCCTTTAACAATACACATCAAACAATCAATCACATATATATCAACTGAGTAGGAATCACCTAGCTTTTAGCATTTCAAGCAATCATCATTAAATGGTAACTCAATCTCATGAATGGTCATCAATGGAGTCTGAACACCCAAACAAACAGAATCATCAAGTAGAAGACGGATAACGACATTTCATCAAACACCTTGTCTACATTTAAAAAAAAAAAGTACAATCAATACTAACTCCATTAATACTAGTCTAATGCTAATAACCTAGCTCAAAACCAACACTAATCATTATAAAAATGGAAAAATCGAACCAAGGTAATAAAAATTCCCAAATCCGAGATATCAAAGGAATAGGAGATAAAAAATCCAACCATAAAAATCAAGATAGAAGGTGATAGACCCATCCAATATGAAGCTCCATATCCAAAATATCAAAAGATAAAGATTACAAATCTAACTAAATAAAATGATTGATTGTTATTTGAGAGAGTTTTAAAGAGACGTTAGATGACGAAAGATAAGGTATAAGTGGTAGAATAAAAGTAATCAAAACATAAACCCTTTCACAAGCCACAAAAACAATTGCGGAAATAGATGAAACCGACTAAAACTCGGTCGAGTAAGGCAATCAAATAAGAATACTCGACCGAATTTAGAATATTCGGTCGATTGGCTCAATGGTTGAGTCTCACACACAAGGGACCCTGCTACCTGGTTTACTCGGTCGAGTATAAGACTTAATCGACCGAGTGGCCACCTAACTCAGTCGAGCCACCCCCATACTCGACCGTGTAAATCCCCTACTAAGCCGAGTGACTACCCAATTTGACCGAGTAACCACTAGATTTGGCCGAGTACAAGCTTACTCGACCCTCAAACCAGAGATACAACCACTCGATTAAAAAGGCGGACACAAACTCAACCAACGGAAGACCAATGGTAGAGACGAGTATTACATGTGCTTATTTTGCTTTAATTTTGAGATTTTGCGTCTTGTTCGATGATATGACTCGTTATTGGAGAAGTCTAATAACTGGCTTTGCGCTTTTCAGCGTATGGTTTTATTTTTGATCTTGTCTTCGATTTGGAATGTTAGTTTTTTTGTGTAAGTTATTATAATCGCTAATTCAATAAAAACTCAATTTTACTTGGCATATAATTTATTTGATTTAATACTTTCAAAATCGTGTTTTCGTTTTCTAAAATCAAATGTGTTTTATTTGGTCCGAAAAAAATCTTAAAAAGCCGTATCATGTGTATTTGAATGCAGAACCGAGTATCAAGCCTATGTTTTAGTTATTGGGCCTCAACATATTTATGGACCACTTATAAGGCATCCAAGACCTATTCCTAAGGTTGTCATCCACATTAACCTCGTCCATTAAAACTCTAGTAAAACCTTCATTTCTTTTCCAAATTTAGATCCGTTCGATGTTTCGGAACCCTCTCACCTTTCTCTTTCTTTCTAGGTAATAAAATTATGAATATTTGAACTACTTTTAAACCCATTTTCCCATAGATTTGTGACCTTTGTCTTACCTTATTAATTGTTGTTGAAAGATTGAATTTTGAATATTTGGGTCAAGGAATCTCTAGGTGTTCATGGCTATCTTGAGAATCAAATATTTAAAGTGCTAAAAGGTAATGTATACGAGTTACTCGTTATTAATTTGCTTGAGTAGTTAATTTTCCAGGATTTGATGTTTATCATATTAAAGATAGAATCTTTAGGTATACTTGTCTTGAAAATTTTAATTGTTGGATGTTGAATGGATTCTATGTGGTTCATATATTGTTGTTTGTTGATATTGTGCTTGTTAATCTATCAATTTTGAGTTGAATTCAATGTTTATGGTTATCATTATATGTTTATAATCATCAACAAATGTTTATTTATCATCCTTGATGTCAATCTTGGTTATGTTGTGATTCACATGATGGTTTTGTTGTTAAAAAAGAATTCGGGTTGGAATAGTCTTTGGTTTGTGTATCGTACGATTTTGTGCATAAGAGCGGTTGTTTGTGTACCTACTCGACCGAGTAGAAGATACACTTGACCGAGTATGACTATTACACGACCGAGTAAACCTATTAGTCGACCGAGTAGCAAGGCCATTTGACCGAGTAAAACTCTACTCAACCGAGTGCTTAGGCCACTCGATCGAGTGCACCTGAGAAAGCCCTCCATTCTATCTTGTGTCATTTTTTAACAACTATAATTGTCAAAAGTGAGATTCGGTGGTGTATGGTTTTGTGTCACTTTAGTTACATTTTCTGTCTCTTAAGGCATATTTCTGTCATTTTGTTCCCCTTTTTTTATTATAATAATTGTCAAAAGTGATATTGGGTAGTGTATGGTTTTGTATCTCTTTAGTTACATTTTCCGTCTTTTAAGGCATATTTTATGTTTTTTTTTTTTTACTTTTTTTACATTATAATAATAGTCCAAAGTGACATTGAGTGTTGTATAAGTTTGTGTCACTTTAGGTAAATTTTTCGTCACTTTAAGCATATTTTCAGTCTTTCAGTTACCATCAAAACTTTGATATATTCGTGTAACACCCGGAAATGTACCCTATTTTTCTGGTAGAAATATTTTACGAAATCTTTTCAGTAATTTTAAGTTTTAATTTAGAATTTTATGTTCCGAGTCGAATTTAGAATTTCCGAGTTCGTATTTGGAATTTCCGTGAGATTCCATGAGAATCCCGTCTTAAGGCGAGTTTGACTTTTTGTTGACTTTTCCTTACTCATACTCTAACTTCCTTAACCTAATATTCATTCTACACAATCACAAATACATTTCTTCTTCCTTAAGCAATCAAAACCTTGCCTCCCTCTTTGCTTCGATCTTAGAATTCGCATAGCTCTTTCGTTACTTGATAGAATTCGCGGAAGTTCGTCTCATTCTTCTTCCCTTACCTTCCTCTATCCGTATTCATATTAAAAGTATCGTCTTTCTTGCTTTTCAAACTTTCCGTCTTTCTCAAGATGAATTTTATTCATCTTTTATGGTCTATTTGTAGGTGGTGACCTCCAAGATCCCGAAAAAGAGTATTACCTTATTGAAGAGGAGCTTGACGATTAGTAGAGACGCTTAATTAAGGTAACGGGAATGAAGGGTTTATCGGTATCATTTACGTGTTTTAAATGCTTTATATGCTAGAAATGAGAAATCGATAGAAATACGTTAGGAAGCCTTAGAATTATAGGATGATTAATGATGTTGTTATATGATATTGTGATGATGTATATTGATTGTTGATAAATTTATAGAAGTTGATTATGAGAATTGAAAGAGATTGAAATTAAAGGAAGCTCACGGGTGAAGAGGTGTTCCCTGCCGGTCGACCGGCCGCCGGTCTGCCAACCGGCTGGGAACACATCAGTAACAATCTTGAAATTTTTGGAATTTTTGTATAGGGGAGTTCTGAGCCGGTCCACCGGCCGCCGGTCCTACACCGGCCTGGACCACATTTCTCTGTTTTCTATGATTTTGGTTTTTGCCTTGTGTTCTGAGCCGGCCCACCGGCCGCCGGTCCCCTGACCGGCCTGGAACACGGCTGTATGTTTTTCCTATAATTTCTAAAACTCGTAATTTATAATAGTTCGCATGATCCGTTTATCGTATAATTTTACGTAGTGGCTTATAATATTCATGTTTTGGATATATGATATTTTATTCGCTTGTATCACATGTTTCGTGACGGTTTTCGATATGTCCCACTTTGAGTCGGTTTTTACAAAAGATACGGTTTGAGCACTATTTTGTCTTGTGCTTTGTACTCTCATTCCCTTGGCTACCTTCCCGTTCGTAAGGCTGGAATGTCGGAACGGAAAGGTATCCTACTGCTTAATTGCATGTGTTAGTGGGCATACGACGACGTTGTTGGGAGGTTGACGATATGAGTTGATCGACCCGGGCCGTCAAAATGTTGTGTACTTGCGCAGTGTGGTATTGCATCGTACGTAATAGCTTGTTATGGGGCTGAGCTCTTTCGCCTATTTCGTGAATTATCGACCGAATTTGGGGTATCGGCGTCTTGTCTATGATTAACCGAGTATTGGATGCCGAAACGTTTATCGCAGTCGAATCGGAACACGATTTATTCCGAGAGTCTGGCCAGGTTTAGACTAGGAACGGGTATTTATATCGTCGTCCTACCGGAGGAAATTAGACTACATATACGAAATGTGATCGTGTATGCGTTCAGGGAAATGTTTATCTCGTGGATGCCTGTTAATCATACTTGCCATGTACACGATGCTAGTGCGTTTCATTTACCGTGAGAGATGTCGTCTTTATGTTGTCGTACTTGAATGCGTGATTTCATGATTTATTATTCATGATCATTGAATGACTTGGCATGGTTTGTTTGTCGAGTCTCAATCTTATCAAACTTATACCGCTAACGGTGAGATGCAAGCCCTAGTGAGCGTATTCGGTTGCCTAGAGGGTCTTCTCGA
>JAIUZE010033948.1:0-15797 GCA_022085475.1 Heliosperma pusillum | reverse complement strand
TCGTTTGAAGTGGACCCTTGTTTTAGTTAGTTTCAAAACTTGTTGTTTTGAGATAAGATTTATGTTTCCTATTTATTATGCTTCTTAAACTTGGTCTAATGCTTATGTATCATGTATTGATTCATGTTTATCATAGTTACATTTATATAATGCCATGTTCTCATGTTTTTGTGACGGTTTGTGGTATGTCCTACTTTGAGTCGTTTTTACAAATGATACGGTTTGAGCACTATTTTGTCTTGTGCTTTGTACTCTCATTCCCTTGGCTACCTTCCCGTTCGTAAGGCTGGAATGTCGGAACGGAGCGGTATCCTACTGCTTAAATGCATGTGTTAGTGGGCATACGACGACGTTGTTGGGGGCGAAACGGCGATGCGTTGATCGACCCGGCCGTCAAATGTTGTGTAATTGCGAGGTGGTGTTATTTGCATGTAGCGTACCGCTTGTTATGTGGCTTGAGCTCTTTTCCGCCTCTTTCGTGAATGTTTGCTACCGAATTTGGGGTACTCGGCGTCATATGATTGACAGAGTCTTGGATGCGAAACGTTTATCGCATGTCGAACTGGAAAATGCGATTCCGGGATTCTGGCCAGATTTAGACTAGGACCGTATTATTATCGTCGTCCTACCGGAGGAAATTAGTGAACATATACGAAATGTGATCGTGTATGCGTTTCAGGGAAATGCTTATCCCGTGGATGCCCATAATCATACTTGCCTTGTACACGATGCTAGTGCGTTTCATTTACCGTGAGAGATGTCGTCGTGTCTTCGTCTTTGAATGCGTGATTTCATGATATTATTCATGGTCATTGCATGATTGGGCACCGTCGTCTTTGATTGCGTGATTTCATGATATTATTCATGGTCATTGCAAGATTGGGCACCGTCAATGTCTTGGTTCGTGAATGGATGATAATATGTTGGATTTGTTGTGATCATCGCATGACTTGACTTGGTTTGTCTGTCGAGTCTCAATCTTATCAATCTTATACCGCTAACGGTGAGATGCAAGCCCTAGTGAGCGTATTTGGTTGCCTAAGAGTGTCTTCCCCGAGTCTTTGAATAACATGATGGTCTCGGATTTGATTTCCACATGATCTTATCATTATATATATATGATTGCCTATCTATCCTTATCGTATCTCACATGTATATCTATGTATGCATGATTTTACTTTTGTATTTCCTTCTATGTACGTTTGATGTGATATGGCTGGGAGAACCCGGAGTTACTCCCCACTGATTGTGGCGTTCATGTTTTTCATGAATGAACAGGTTGCTTGCATGGATGACTTTTTGCTTATGCTATTTTGGGTTCGGGTGTGAGCTAGCGGGCGTTGTCCCTGGATGAAACACCTCTAGACGTTGTTTAGCTAGTTGCTAATTACGTTGTCTTTTGTTAACACTTTGAGAGACTACGTCTCTTGTGGTATTTTTATTTAGTTTTTAATATTTTGACACTCCTCGTATTTTTCTATCTTGCATGTATAAAGGTTTTTAAAATACCGTATTTTCCGCTATATAATTCACATGCTTGTATGTTTTATATTTCCGCATTCGCGAGGGTTGTCACATTTTGAACCTCTTCTTCTCTATTTAATACTATTTTCTCATGTTTAAATTTAATTGTTGAATGAATTGTTGTTGAGACTAACCATCTTAGTAAGTGTTTGTTTAATTAGTGCTTTGTCTACATAAATTTGGTTAATCTGTCTTGATATTGGTGAAGCAGCCTTGAAAGATTGTAACTTTGGTTTAAAAGTTTGAATCTTTTGAGTGGAAATTGGTATATTGTGTGATTAGAACATGGTCTAATGTTTTATTACATGATTCTAGCTTGTTTCTTTGGTTTTGATCATAAAGCTTGCATCTTTGATTTGGGCTCATGGTTTAATGGGTGTAAATTGGGGTGTAAAGGGTCATCCTTGGTTGGTTTAATCCTTGGTTGACTAATTTCTTGGAAACTTGTATTAGATAATTAGAGAAGAGAGGAAAGAAAGAGTCTTTTCTTTGTTAATTGTTGGGAACTTGGGAAAATTACACTAAGTTGTTTCTCCATATTTGAATATTTGAATCTTTGGTTTTTGTTGGTTATTTTAGATTTGTTAATGAATTTCTCCAATCAAACTTTCTCCCTATCTGTTATCCTACATGTTTTCTCATTGTGAATATCATAGTTTGTAATTAATTTAAGCTTTTGTCTTAATTAGTGTCTTAATTTGTGATTAGAGTAATTAGTTAGTAATTAGTTTGTTAATTGGTTTTTAGCAAGAGTCTAGATTAGTTCATTTAGTTAATACCGCCTTATCTTGGGTTCGACCCTATTCTTACCATTTTACTACCTTTATTTAAGATAGTTTGTGTTTGTTTAGGAGTTATAAATTGTTATTTGATCGTAGCTAATTAGCGGAATTAACGACACGCGAAATTAAGCTCGTCAAATTTGGCGTCGTTGCCGGGGAAGGCAATATAGCTAAATATCAAATTGAAACTCTTGTTAGTGTCATAACTTGGTTAGATTATTTTTCAAATTTTTTCTTAGCTTATAGGTTACTTTGTGTTGAAGTTACTAATTTGTGTTGTGGAGTTGTTTTAGAGTTTATGCCTAGGTCACAAGAGGAAATTGTTGACCAAGATATTGAGCCATCTTCAAGTAGCATATCAAATTGGTTATTTTCAAATCCCCTTTATAGGAGACCTTTTTGGAGGGAACATAGTGAAGAGGAATTGGAAAATAATATTTTTTAAGAACAACCGGAGGAAGTGTTTGAGTCACCACCTAGGATTCCATCTCCATTGAACGTCCTTTACCCACCTAATATGGCGGAGGATAATAGGACAATCGGTGAGATCCGGGCAAGGAATTATGAGGAGCAACCCCTTTGTATTGCATATCCTCCCATGGGGGATGTGAACTTTGAACTCAAAGGTTTCTTCATCCACAACTTACCTAAATTCCATGGCATGGTGGGGAATGACCCTAATAGACACTTGGCCGAATTTCATATGATTTGCCAAGGTGCTATTCCCCAAGGAGTGACCGAGAATCAATTCAAGTTAAGGGCATTCCCTTTTTCTCTTCAAGATGCCGCGAAAGAATGGCTCTTTTGCCTTCCGGCTCACTCCGTTACCACATGGGTGGGCTTGAAGAAAAAGTTTCTTGAAAAGTATTATCCGGATTCAAGACACAATCACTCCAAGAAGCTTATCACTACCATTGAGCAATAAATGGGAGAGACCCTTTATGATTATTGGGAGTGGTTCAAGAGTCTTGTGGCAAGATGTCCATACCATGGCATGTCGGGAGATGATTTGTTGACGGCTTTCAATGAGGGGTTGTGTAATACTCCGTATTTTTAAGTAAAAGTCAAAGTCAACTTGGTCAACGCGTATTAGAAATGTGATATATGTAAAATGGGTAATATAGTTATTTGTAGTGATTGTAGTCCTAAAAGGAAAAGGAATTATAGTCTAGTTTCCTAATAAGTATTATTATTATTATATATTAGTTTCCTGATAACTATTATTATTATATTATTATTCTAGCTTCCTAATAATTTTCCTTGTCACTATATAAGCCTCTTTAAGTCTTTTAGCTTATATTCTAACTTTTATAATTCTCATAATAAATAAATTAAAGAGAGAAAATATGGAAAGGGAATTGGGCAATCAATTTGGGATCTTGCGTCTACTTGTATTGGATTCAACCTTTTGTCTTGTGACGGATTCATAGAAGATTAATTATAGTGCTTTATGGATGTGGTGGTGCTTGGTAGATTTGTGAAAAGGTAGGAAGCTACTCAACTTGTTAGTTTGTCTTTATAACTCAATTATTTATCTTGAGATAGAATTAATTATTTCTTGTTGTGGATTTGATTGCCTTGAGTTGTCTTACCATGATACATGTGGCCTTGTGATGTTATTTTACGTGTTGCCTTATGATATGGGAAGCCATCTTATAAGTGATAAAAGTTAACTTGGGATGTTATGAAACTCTCTTGTGATGTTATAAGGTTGTCCTGCGATTTTATTGTTGGCAATTGTGAATATTGATATTGATATTGTTATTGTTGTAATTGGAGATGGAGATGGAATTTTCTATGAGTAAAATATTGGTAGGCGAGGCACAGCTGCGGTTGTGGCCCTGAGATTGGTAGGCCAGGCACGGGGTGTTGAAGGTCCGTGGTCCTGAGATATTTGAGTAGGCCAGGCACGGTGGTGTTCGGGTTGTTACCGTGGTCCTGCAGACCCGCGCCGTTGTGCGGCGTGTGGTATTTGTGATGCGGTGCAGGATTATGTATTATGGTATCATGATATTGTGATTGCAGGAATGGTTATAACAATATTATTTGTTACTGTTGATTAGTTTGCTACTCAACCTTTGGTTAACTTGTTTATTTCTTTTGGTCAAATAAAATTTGGTGCCTGCTTTAATTGATGGCATCCTACAACGAACCATTTAATATTTCTGGTTAAATGGGGAGCAGATATTAAAGGCAGGTAATTTTGTAGCAGTCTTGGATGTTTGATGGGATTGGCACGTGAGGGTCAAGCTTGGAGTCTAGATCACCAGTAGTTCAGATAGACATTATATTTATTTATTATTCTTCCGCTGTCATTGGTAATTTAATAAGTTATTAGTTATTCGGATAGTGTAGGAAAATCTTTAAGGCATTTAATTAAAGTACTTTGGTTTGTTACTTTGTATTCACTACCTCAGGCAACTGAGATGGTAACAGTCTTATTTAATCGGGAATGTCTTGCTAAAGGCTCTTGATTAAATGGGGGTGTTACAGGTTGTGCCAAAATGACCAAAGAATGATCATTGCCGCCACCGGAGGTGGAATTGATACCCTTAACGTGGCCGAGGCCAACAATATTATTGAAAAATTGGCAATGAACACAAGAAGCTATGGAAGAAAGAGTGAAAGGGGAGTAAGTTCTAGGAATGTATCCTCCATGGAGGATCCTTATGCTTCTCAAAACCACAAGATCATGCAAGAAATGGGTGAACTTAAAAGTATTATGTCAAACTTGGTTGTTAACAAAGGTAACTCATTCTCTCAACACCCCAAACCGATTGAATGCTCATATTGTGGGGGTGACCATGCCACCAACACATGCTACATCATGATTGAACAAGGAGCAACTTTGGAAAGTGTTAATGCTATGAGGGATGGGAATTACAATTTAAGGAACCCAAGTGGAGGGGGAATGTACAACCAAGCGGGGAACCGCGATCTTTTGGGATGGGGAGGGGATAAGTCGAAAAGCTTTGAAAACGGTCAATTCAATCACTTGAGAGCCCAAAATCCCACCCAAAACTGGAACTCCAATTTCCAACAAAACCCACAAAGAATTTACAACAATCAAAGGCCCAACAATTCAATTTTCCCAAGCAACTCTCAATCTCAAAACAATGCTCAAAGACAATTGAACCAAGGCCCCATTCAAGGAAATTCTTCTTCTCAAGGGAACTTGAGTGATATTTTGCAAACACTCCTTGCCAATCAAGAGAAAGATAGGGAGGAGGCAAGGAGAGAAAAGGAGGAGGCAAGGAGAGATAGAGAAGAGGCAAGGAAGGATAGGGAGGCAAACAACCTTAGGGTAAGAAACTTGGAAATCCAACTATCCCAAATGGCCTCCAATATATCAAAATCTCAAGCCTCAAGCTCCACAAGATTCCCATCTCAAACCATCCCACCACCTAGGGAGAATGCTAGTGCCATGACCTTGAGGGGAGGCAAGGAGTTGGAGGTACACCCCCTTGTAAAAGGCAAGGAAAAGATGAAGAACCTTGAGATGGAGACCTTGGAAATTGAAGACCAAGGAGAGTTAGTATTTGGTCATGAAGAACTATCAAGGAATGGGGAAGGGACATCCACAAGCAACGACCCCAAGGGAGACACTTCAAAGAGGGGTAAAGACATTATTGATGATGATGTGGTAGAGGAATACATACCGGAAGCCCCATTTCCTAGTGCTTTGATAAGCAGAAGGAAGTATGACAAGGAGAACGACTTGTATGAAACTTTCCGGAAGTGTGAGGTAAACATTCCTCTTTTTAAATTGTTAAATAGTGTCCCTAGGTATGCAAAGTTCTTGAAAGAACTTTGTACACCTAAGAGAAAGCCTAAGAAAGGAGCCCATAAGGTTAGGGTGAGTGAGCATGTTTCGACAATTTTCAAGCAAAACTTACCAAAGAAATGTGGAGACCCGGGCATGTTCACCATCCCTTGCACCATTGGAGGGCAAAGTTTCAAACGTGCCATGTTAGACCTTGGAGCCTCTATTAACGTCATGCCCCTATCCATCTATGAGACCCTAGGCTTAGGACCTTTGTCTAAGACCGGGGTGGTTATTCAATTAGCTGATAGGTCTAGTGTCTATCCCAAAGGCTTAATAGAGGATGTACTAGTAGAGGTAGATAACCTCGTCTTCCCGGCGGATTTTTATGTTTTAGACATGGAGTCTAGTACAAGTGCCACTCCGTTCTCCTTGGTAGGCCATTCATGAAAACCTCTAAGGCCAATATTGATGTGCCAAACGGATGTTTGACAATGGAATTCGAGGGAAATAAATTGACCTATAATATCTATGACCCTATGAGACACCCTAGTGATGTTCAATCTTGTTTTTTCTTAGATATTTTCGAGCCTTTGGTACCTCAAATGTACAAGTTATGTGATAGGGACCCACTCGAGGTGGCCCTAACTAACAATGTGGAAGAAGAGGAGTTGCGTTTTTTTGTTGTCGGTTGATGTGCAGGAACATCTCAAGAACTTGGAGAAAGAAGAGCCACCAGACAGTTACGAATAACTCAACACCATCCACTATAAATAAATGGCAAACCGTGTAAATATTCTATTCTTGTAAATATTTCATTTAAGTTTCATTGTAAATTTTTAACATTTGAGTTGTTTTTAAGTAGTTAGAATTTGCATCAATCAAAATTTTTGAAGTTACTAACAATTTTGTGAAGATTTTGCAAGTTTTCGGCCACCTCGGGATGCGTGCCACCGGTGAAAAGTGCGGGACTCGGTGAAATTTTGATATTGAAGGTTAGTATGGGTCATTGGAGTGAAAATCGAAGTGTAGTGGTGTTTGGAAGACTTAGCCAAAAATTGGCTAGTGGAAAACTTGAAGGAAATCTGGCAGTGAAGAACGCTGCCAGCGTCCCACGACGCTGCCAGCGTCATAGAACGCTGCCAGCGTCACTGGGCGCTGCCAGCGTCGAACGCTGATTTCAGGTCCTTCTTAGCACGAGTTCCTCACAATCAATCCAAACATTCATATCTTATTTTTCACGAAAAAAACCCCAAAAACAACCCCCAATCCTTCAAAACTTCACCTTTCTCCCCCAAATCTTCACAAACCTTCATCAAAATCAATCAAATTCTTCATTCTAACCTTCATTCTATATTCAACCACCTCAAAATCAACCAAAATCACTCAAAATCTCAAAAAATAATTGCCTTTAGAAAACCTAGAAAACTCTTTCTCAAATTCAAATTCAAGGAGCTTTAGTGGGTTTTTAAAGGGTTTTGAAGGATTCCTTGCTTATTCTAAACATCAAGGAGCTAAATTTTTGTGGAATTGGGAAGGTATAACTTCATACTTAACTTTTTCCATTATTCTTTGATTTTTGCTCGAATATTAGGCTTGAATTAGTCTTATTTTGAGTTTTTCTTTTGCTCTTGTTGAATGTTTAACTAGGATTGGTAAAAATTTTCTGAGTGAGGCATAAGAATTCAACAAACACTAAGCTTTTGAGGTGTTGAGATTGTTGCACACCAAGTGTTTTTTGAATTGCTTGTTTGAGTGAAAAACTACTTTGAGTGTTCGCTTGTTGTTGTGTTGTATTGTATTGTTGAAATTTTTGCAGAAAATGGCTCCTAAAATCTCCAAGTTGTTTGGGAAGGGAAAGAATAAGAGGGTCGCGGTGAGTGAGCCCGACACCGATGTTCAAGCGGTGTTCATGGGTTATGAGAGGTTGAGTGCTCAACATAAAAAAATCTGGGACAAACTTACCGCACCCCGACAACAACCCCTCATAACCACAAAATTCTTTTCCCCAAGCACCCTCCATGCCTTGGGAATGTTCGACTTGACAAGGGATATGCTAGCTAAAGTCGGGCTAGAAGCTTATCTCGAACCAGACTCTTGGGATCACACCTATAAGAGTTTCGCATACGAGTTTCTAGCTACCCTGTCCAAGTTGGACGTACCCGAGGGGAATGAAAGAGCCTACCGCTTCCACCTCAACCAAAATTGGCACAACGCCCCAATCTCCGAAATTCGCCAAATCCTAAAAATCACCAAAAACCTCGAAGAGATTAAATGCCCCAAAGGGGAAATGCACATCATGTGGAGCAATATTACGGGTTGTAACACTGCATCTAAGGATGCCAAACTCTCCACAATCACCCACTCCGTGCTTCGACTCATCACCCGGTTCCTTACCACTATTTTTAACTCCGCGAGAGAGCCCGCTAAGGTACCGGAGAAAATCCGGTTGTGTTTGTGGACCATGCTCCCGGGAGGGGTGGGGGTACCAGATTGGGCGGACTTGTTCATGTGAGCTTGCATTAAGCACCGCCAAAAATCTACTAAAGAAAGTGTCCACCTTGGAGGGGTGATTACCTTTTTGGTGCAAAATTATGAAGGGGGGATTGATGAGGAGCAATAGGTCAATTCTTGTAAGGGTTTAACAAGGTACAACCACTTTGGGCTAGAGGAGGTGCACATGTTCAAAATTAGCAAAGTGGAACCTTTGAGAGGATTTTGGTTGGGGAGTGATGGCCTTAGCTATATGAAAATGCCTCGACCTTTAAACAATCCTTTACCTAGGGGGCCAAAACCGGAGGATTTCTTTTGCCCTAGGGAAGAGAGTTTGGGGGAGAGTAGTAGTGAGGCGGAGGTAGAGGAAGTGCCTTTGCGGCAAAGAAGGAGGCTAAGGAGAGAGCAAGGTGAGGGAAGTGAGCAAGTTAACGAGGAGAGGGAGATCCTCGCAATTGAGCAAGGACCTTTCCAAAACCCACCTTTTCAACAACAACAACAACAACAACAACAACCACCACCACCATACCATTCCCAATCATCTTACCATAGCCACCAAGACACCGACACCCCAATGTATGACGCGGAGACTCGTTCTAGCACCCCAATGGAGCCATGGCAACCACAAATGGCATCATACTTTGCTAGCACCAACGATGTCCTCAAGCACATAAGTGGACGGGTGGACGACTCTTACAATTGGCAACAAACCCAAGGAGGTAGGCTAGAGTCATTAGATGATTGGCATTATGTAGTGGAGGCAAGGGAGAGGTTGAGATAGGAGGCCGAGAGGGCCCAACAAGAAGAGTGGAGGAGGATGGTGGAGCGGATGGAGCAACAAAACCAAAGGTGGCAAGATCAAAATGACATGTGGGCGGCACAAAATGCTTGGAGGGAGCAAGCCACAAACCATTTCCAAGCTCAAAATGAGCGCCACCACACTTACCCTCAAGATTCATATGAAGATGCGGTGGCACAAGAGGATGTTTATGGTTTGGCTAGCTCACTTTTCGGCATGTCCATCCAACAAAACCCCGGCTACCCCACTCCTTACACACAAGAGGCCCTTGATGAAGGTCTAGAAAGAAGAAGAAGAGTTAGAGAAGAAAGAGAGAAGAGGAGAAACCGAGGAGGTGACTCGGGTTCTTCTCATTTCAACAATTGATGAAGCATCCCACCCTTTCCCCTACAATGAGGACGTTGTATAATCTAAGTGTGGGGGAGAGGATTGTATATATTTACTTTGTTTTGATGCATTTTATTTTGTTTTATTTTGTTTTGAGGAAAAAGAAAAAAAAATAGAGAAAAAAAAAATATTGAAAATCCCGGCTAGGTGAAAACCCACAAGGGTGGGCACCTAGGCAAAAATTGGGAAGGTGGCCGAGGACGGAATGAAAACCCGAAAGGGCATTCCGGGCAAAATGAAAATCGAGTTGCGAGCCACCAATGAGAGGAAAGGAAAAGCTAAGGTGAAAACCCGAAAGGGCACCTTAGGCAAAATGAGGGATTTTCAAGAAAAAAATTGGAAAAAGAAAAAGAAAAAAAAATTGAGCAAAATACTTCCGATGAAGAGGATTTTTGGAGGGAAAAGAAGGGAGAAATAAGGAGGAATTTGGAAGGAGGCTAGCTTAGGATTTCTTTTTATTTTTCTTTGAATCACAAATTTGGTTCCAAATCGGTGGATTTCCCTTGTGGTTGCTTGGTTGTGCGAATTGTGTAGTTTAGGGCCAACCAAGTAACCATGCTATACACTAGTGGAGTAATAAGGGGGTGATATAAGAAGTGGAGTTGCATGGAGTTTGGTGATGAGGATCATCTCGCTATGCCTTGGGATAAGGCAAAGATGGTCATACTACAATCTTGGGAGGTATAAGAAGGGAGGAGTTGAGGTGAGATGAGTCGGAGTTGGTGGTGTGTCGAGTCTTGTATTGAGGGAGTTATAAGTAGGAAGTGGTAAGGGAAGAGAGTGTCACAACAACTTTGAGTCATTTTCTTTTAATAGGTGGTTGTGTTTTGAGGGAGATATAAGAAGGTAGTGGTGAGGGAAGAGAGGTCATTACCTTCACATGCTATGCTTGGACTCGTGTTTGTCGTGCTAAATTTCGAGTTTTACTCGGGACGAGTAAAAGTCTAAGTGTGGGGGTATTTGACAACACCAAATTGTGTCGTGTTTAGTAGTATTTATTTGGTCTGTTTAGTATACTTTTTACGGGTCATTAGCATCATTTTATGCTAACCTTAGTCCTTGTAATTATGTTGTTATTTAGTATTTTTAGTCAACTTTTAGAGTCAAACCCGGAAGTCAACAAAAGTCAAAGTCAAACCCGAGACCCGAGACCCGAGACCCAAACCCGACAATTGGAGTGGGCTACAAGCAAATCATCAATGCAAGAAGAGCAAGTCCAAAGGGTCAATGGAAGTCAAGGCGAGACTAAAGTCCAAAGGGGTCAATGAAAGTCAAGGCGCTCAACAAAGGAGAAAAACTGGCAGCATGAAACGCTGCCACCGCCAGTGAACGCTGCCAGCGTCCCACGACGCTGCCAGCGTCCGTGGGCGCTGTCAGCGTCCTGGTCTCAGACATGCGTTCTTCTATTCTTCGTCTTGTCATTTTGAGGCCCATTTCTCAAGGCCGTAGGTTTCCGTAGCCAAGGGTATAAAAGAGCCAAATTGTAGAAAGGAAGACAACATTGATACAACATTCCACAACACAACACATTAAAATTCTCTCAACTTTTGTTCTTCATTTTTGGCTTGTAATTTGGTTGAACTTCATTTATTTGGGTTGTAATATTGGATTATGGGTAGCTAATTCTCCATTTCTTAGTGTAATTGGAACAAGTTCACACCTTTAGCATTGTATGACTCTCTAATCCTCTTCTTCCTTATTTTATATAATTTTATTGTGTTAATCTTTCATGTTGAGTAGATGAATGTTTAGTTTGACTAGCTTGACATCTTATTTGCTTAATGAATGCTTTTTCTTGGTAGGATTTGTCAACCTATACTTGAATGTGTGAAGTAAACTTGAAAGACTTCAACTTTGGTTTAAAGTTAGAGTCTTTTGAGTGATAAATTATATGTTGTGTGATTTTAACATGGTTTAGTGTTGAGTTGCATGATTCTAGCTTAATCCTTTGGTTTAATACTTAAAGCTTACTTCTTTGATTGTGCTTATGTTTTAATATGTGTTGGTTAAGTTGTAAAGGGTCAATCTTGGTTGGTTTAATCCATGTTGACTATTTCTTAGGAGGTAGTATTAGATAAATAAGAAGAGAGGTATAAAAGGGTCATCTTTGCTAATTGTTGTGTTACTTGGGATAATTGCACTAAGTACTTTTCTCATATTTGATTTCTTGCATAGAAGGTGTTTGTTCTATTGTCTAGCCTATAATTTTATGTTTCAATTTGAGTAATCTTTTTAACCAAATTTCTCCCTATATGTTATCCTACATGTTTTCTCATTGTGAATATCATAGTTTGTAATTAATTTAAGCTTTTGTCTTAATTAGTGTCTTAATTTGTGATTAGAGTAATTAATTAGTAATTAGTTTTGTTAATTGGCTTTTTGCAAGAGTCTAGATTCGATTAATTTAGTTAATATCGCCTTCTCTTGGGTTCGACCCTATTCTTACCATTTTACTACCTTTATCTAAGATAGTTTGTGTTTGTTTAGGAGTTATAAATTTTTATTTGATCGTAGCTAATTAGCGGATTTAACGACACGCGAATTAGCCTCGTTAGTAAGCATGATGTACCTTCTGTTTTCTCTTCGTCTATACACCGAATACCCATTTCGATCTATTGATGTCTCTTCTGAAATATTTTGGGTACTTCTTGTTGCAATCTCCGCCGTCGATCATACATGGACTATTTGGGTTTGCTTTGCCGCACGGTCCATGAACCATGTATCGGGACACAATTCCATATAGCACTGGTTCTGTTTCCTGATCAGGGATCTCACCATGTATAATATCATCGATGTACTGTGATGATAACTCCACTTCATCCTTCTTTAGCCATAATAGTTTGTGTGCATGGGGTAGTCCTCTTTTCTGGAACTCTATTGTATACACATCTGCAACATGACAGTTTTATATATACTTTTCATGGTTGTCGTTCCGTACTTAGCATCTACTACTATAGTTACTTCTAAAATTAGGTGTCGTTTAATATACGGGTTCTTATAAAAATAGTTGAATTAAAATAGAAGTAGCTGAAATTGTACCTGCGACTGGTGTCCCAAAGTAATGTTGGCGTTTAATGCAATCCATTAGTTGTCTTAGTTTTAGCTTGAAGCTTCTAGCTATTACGTCTGGTCTCTCTTCTGCCTTCTGGCATGTATGTGACTTAGCATTTGATCAACCTCTGGCCACTTTGGATATGCTGTGAAAGTAATAAATAAATGTGGGTTACCAAACCACCTACAAATTGTCATTGCATCCTGATAATTTTGTTGCATGTATCTCATGCTTCCTGTAAATGACGCAGGTAATATTATTCGTGTACCGACTTTCGCCCCTATGTAATCACCCTTGTTAACCGCATCACAAAGAGGGTTTACACATTTCACAGCGTATATGTGGTTGGTTATTTCTAATAAACCATAATCTTTGTGACTATATTGCGCAACAACAATCCACAAGAAATTGATGAAGTAGCTTTCCCCCACGAAGCAAAGCATAACCATCGAGTAGCCTCTGTTGTAATCTATACGCGTAAAACTCCCTCATTGTGACGTTTTCTCTTTTACCACCATTCTTGTCTTTTTTAGTTTCATCAACAATATATGGTATAGTTATGTGAAAACTATCTTCTCCATGGGGGAAAAGAAGTGGGTACTGTAAAGCCATAAAAGAAGGATGTAGTTCAGCTATTCGCTTCAATCCGTCTCTTTTATGTTCGATTATTATGTCTCTACCCGCACTTGTCCAACCAATATCTCCTACAATAAGTGCAGCTATCTCTGATGATGTTGGGATATTGTACGTTCTATCTTTGTTACCCCGCTGACCAATTAACTTTATTGATAAAGTTAAATTATTATCCTCTTTCAGGCGTTGGTGGGCCATGCGGAATGTATGTGCTAGCGGATTAACATCGTTTAACAATTGTTTCAAACCAGTAAGTATATCTGCTTTTAGCACGGAACTGTTGTCTTTCTTTCAAAATATTCTTGCTCTCATATCTATTTCATTTGAAGTGTCATAAACATAAAGTTGTATGAAGGATGGTGTTCGTTCACCGGTTGGGATCAAAGGCCCTTTATAATGACTATTCTTGTGATTTTTGCCAGGGTATTAGATAGAATTCAAATTGGTAAGCTGGAACTTATGTCGTTCATTACATTGTAAATAAGGGTGTTCCACTCTCTAAATACAATCGGATTACCAGTTTAAATTATACATTATAATTACTACTTTCTTGGACTATGATCCTAATATGTTTGCTAATTTAAAGTTATATTTTTTGTGACAGGGGAAGAATTAAGCGTGGAGGTACAATCTATATTTTCCTTTGCAACTTTGCTGAAATTTGTGACGACATATACAAATAAATGTAGTGCTTGCTATCAAGCGCATTGATGACGCAGGTATGGTCACCCAAAATTCCTGCTTATACATAATCGTATACAACTTTTAAAATAAACTGTTGTAGAAAAAGGATGTAAGGATGATGCCAATACGTATTAGTAGCAGCTGTAGAAGTAGACACAGACACAGGAATAACAAAATAATTTGTATCGTATATATCACGTTGAAATCCAAACTAATTAAAGGAGTTGTCTTGCAAATATCATTCAATCCAAAGTAACCTTAAATAATCTATTTTTAAATAAAAAAAACTCATACGTATTCTTTCCTATAACTAAAAGACTGATATATACCCTTTGTGGGGGGACTTATTTGTCAAACTAATAATAGCTTGACAACATCAAATTAAGTCGTGTCATTTAGGGTAATTTAGTTACTTATTAATGTTAATTTATGGGTCTTTAGTACTCCATATGTATTCAGTACTTTCTTAGCCTTTTGTTGTAATTTCATTTTAATTAGATTATTTTGGAAAGTGATCGATGTTAAGCATTAAAGTGTACGCCAATAAGGTGCACATTTGTGAGGTTTTGGTTGTTGTGTGTTATTTTGGAAGATTTGGCATGCAAAAACAAGACTAAAATGAAGATTTGCAGTCTCGGTTTTGCAAGGGTCACCTTCAAACAGGCATATCTTGAGTTCTAGACCTCGTATTGATGCAAGGCTAAGTGACGGTGATAGCTTATTCTCTTAACTTTCCAACGGTAGGTCGCACGCCTCAAATGACCAAGAGACGAGAGAGATATAGCTCTCGCAAAAACATGCATACAACATGAAACGCGGACCGCGCCATAAGACACTGCCCGCATCCAACGGCGCGGCCAGCGTCTGAAACTGTTGGCACGCGATTCTATTTCCATTCTCTTGTTCTATAAGACCCATTTCTCAAAGCCCCTAGGTTTCCGGAACCAAGGGTATTTAAGAGCAACATTTTGACATAACACATCCTCATCTCATATTTGTTCATCTTTTTATTTCTCTTATTTTCGAACTTTGAATATTTGGTTTGTAATCTTTTGGTTATAGAAGGGTAATCCTTCAATACTTGCTGTAATTTGAACAAGTTCACACCTTTAGCATTGTATGACTCTCTAATCCCCTTCTTCTTTATTTAATATCTTTTTCTTTTGTTTATTTTTCATGTTGAGTAGATGAATGTTTAGTTTGACTAGCTTTACATTTTGTTTGCTTAATTAATGCTTGTTCTTGGTCGAAATTGTCACTCTATACTTGAATGTATGAAGCAAACTCAAAAGATTGCAACTTGGACTTAAAGTTGGAGTCTTTTTAGTGGAAAATGATATGCTGTGTAACTATAGCATGGCTTAGTGTTATGTTGCAATATTCTAACTTAATCCTTTTATTTAATGCTTAAAGCTTACTTATTGGGTATTGCTATGTTTTAATAAGTGTTGGTTAAGTTGTAAAGAGTCAATCTTGGATGTTTTAATTCTTGTTGACTATTTCTTAGGAGGTAGTATTGAATAAATGAGAAGAGAGGGAGGACTAAGGATTGGGTATTGCCTTATGGAGGTGACACTGTGCTATGCGCAACCGGTTACGCAGATGCTAGCTTCCAAACGGATCGAGATGACTCGAAATCTCAGTCTGGATTCGTGTTTACTCTTAATGGCGCTGCGGTCA
>JAIUZE010033945.1:0-14516 GCA_022085475.1 Heliosperma pusillum | reverse complement strand
GCTTATGTATCATGTATTGATTCATTTTTATCATAGTTAAGTTTATATAATTCCCTATTCGCATGTTTTGTGACTTTTTTTGATATGTCCCACTTTGAGTCGGTTTTTACAAATGATACGGTTTGAGCACTATTTTGGTATGTGCTTTGTACTCTCATTCCCTTGGCTACCTCCACGTTCGTAAGGCTGGAATGTCGGAACGGGGATGTATCCTACTGCATAATTGCATGTGTTAGTGGGCATACGACGACGTTGTTGGGAGGCGAACGCATTGCGTTGATCGACCCCGGCCGTCAAATGTTGTGTACTTGCGAGGTGGTGTTATTTGCATGTAGCGTACCGCTTGTTATGAGCCTTGTGCTCTTTTCCGCCTCTTTCGTGAATTGTTCTACCAAATTTGGGGTACTCGGCGTCTATGATTGACCGAGTCTTGGATGCGAAATGTTATCGCATGTCGAATCGGAAAATGGTATATTCCGAGAATCTGGCCAGGTTTAGACTAGGACCGGATATTTATTATCGTCGTGCTACCAGGAGGAAATTAGTCTACATACGCGAAATGTAGCATCGTGTATGCGTTCAGGGAAAATGTTCTATCCCGGATGCCTTTAAATCATACTTGCAATGTGACGCGGTGCGAGTGCGTTTCCATTATACGTGCGAGCTTAGTCTTTGTGTCGTGTGTTGGAGCGTGATTACATATTGTTATCATGATCATGGCAGGACTTGGCATGGTTGTTTGTTCGAGTCCTGATTGTTTATCATGATCATTCCATGATTGGCATGGTTTGTTGTCGGTCTCAATTCTTATCAAACTGATACCGCAACGGTGAGATGTAAAGCCTAGTGAGCGTATTCGGTGCCTTAAGAGTGTCTTCCCCGAGTCTATCTATAGCATGTGATTAGGCTTGTACTTCATTGCCTTATTATTATATACGAATTGCCTATATATTCTTATCGTATTCACATGTATACTATATATGCATGTTCTACGTTTGTATTTCCTTTTATGTACGTTTGATGTGATATGGCTGAAAGAACCCGGAGTTACTCCCCACTGACTGTGGCGTTCATGTTTTTCATGGATGAACAGGTTGCTTGATTGGTTGGCTTTTTGCTTGTGGTATTTTGGGTTCGGGTGTGAGCTAGCGGGCGTTGTCCCTGGATGAAACACCTCTAGACGTTTATTAGCTAGTTTGCTAATCACTTTGATATGGATAACATTTTGAGAGACTTCGTCTCTTTGTAGTATATTCTATTTTGTTTGTAATTATTTGACATTCCTCGTATTTCTATCTTGCATGTAAAAAGTTTCAAAAACATCGTATTTTCCGCTATATAAATCACATGCTTGTTATGTTTTATTTCCGCATTCGCGAGGGTTGTCACACCTAAAGGGATCAGTTGATCACCGCTGTCATACGAAAATAACGTCTAACTCTAGTCAGCTGAGCGTTATCGATTTACGTTAATCAACTGACGTGGAGTATCAAAATATACTAAACATGTCACGTATAATCCAAATGAGATTTATTATATAAATGCACTATTGTGGAGGACACTTACTCCAACACGTAACTGGGGCGTCATCTCTGGATTCTACTCGGTCAGTTCGTCTTCCTGGCTTAGAATTCATTGTATGTATATTTCCGGAAAGACTGTTGAGGGAAGTGGGCCTTAAACAAAAAATTATGAGGCTTGATACCGTTCCTCAAACTGCCTTGGGTCATACTGTAGAGTCTTGTCGGGAATGGGCCGTTAGATGAGTTCAGAGGAACATGTGGTTCGTACCCGTACCAGTTGGCTCATTATGGGTATCTCGCTCCTATTTACAATGGAGGAAGGCTAGTACTCCTGAGGAGCGTGAGAAGTTGAGAAAACATGAGCCTATAGACTATTAAATCAGTGAGACGGCTAAAGAGAAAGAAAAGTATCTAACGGAAGGGGAAGAAGAGGTCGGATTCCTAGTCGTTCATCTAGCAAAGAAACTGAAAACTACTTCTGTCGTGAAGATGGTGACGGATAGGAATGGTAACGCTAGACCGCGAGAAAGACCGTTGGTGATTAGGTCTGAGGTAGCACAAGAGCGCCCGGCTCGTGGTCGAGATAAAAGGAATGACAAGGGTGACAAATGCAAGGGGAAGATGGAAGAACAGCCTTAGTCATATTTTATTATTTAGTATTTTTTTTTTAGTTGTAAGAAATGGTGGGGTTTTTAGAATCCTAGCCTAGATTTTATTTCGGCATTTGTTTATGTATGTGGCGTATTATTATTAAGAACGGAATAATGAATAAAAGATTAAGTTTAGTTAAGAAACTGATGGGATTTTCTTTTATTATTCTTGTCGAATTTAAAATGCAAAGGCAAATGTCCTTCTATTTATATTCTAAAATAATGACGGGTTGTATTACCTTGAAGGATTGGCAACGTATTCATTAGAAAAAATGAAATCAAACCCTGCGCGTAGTTCGAAAATGTACAAGAATAATTGTTCGAAGCAAGAGCTTGTAATGAACTTTCGAAAAAGGTGGCATGTGCCTTGCTTACTCCTAAGTACAATTCAATCTATTTGATGACATGAGGATTATCCAAAAATGCAAGAGCATGGTGACATTAATTATCTGGCCAGGGCCGGTTTTATTTCGTGTCGCATGAGCGGCATGTGGGTTACGCGAGGCGCGTTTGTTTTTTCGTTTGACCTATGCTAAGGGTAGTACCGTTTTAATTGGTCTACGTTGGTAGGGTTAGCGAATTCGTTCCCATCTAAGTCTTTGATTCTAACTGCGTCCCCTGAGAGTATGGATTTTACTAAGAAAGGCCCAGCCCCGTTAGGTTTGAACTTTCCTCGTGGATTAACAGGTAGGGGAGCTATGACTACTATGAGCACCAAGTCCTCTTCCTTGATGTTTCTGGATTTAACCCGTTTATTAAAGGCTTGTTTGATACGTGCTTGATATGTCTGTAAATTATGTAATGCACGTAGTCTTTGCTCGTCCAAGAGAACAAGTAATGCATGAGCGACACGTGGGTTGACGCAAGGCGCGCTTGGTTTTCTTGTTCGACCTATGCTAAGGGTAGTAGCGTTTCAATTGGTCTAGGTTGGTAGGGTTAGAGAACTCGTTTCCATCTAGGTATGTGATTCTAACAGCACCCCCTGAGAATATAGATTTGACTAAGAAAGGCCCAGCCCAGTTAGGTTTGAACTTTCCTCGTGGATCAACAGGTAGAAGAGCCCCAACTGATTTGAGCACCAAGTCTCCTTCTTTGATGTTTCTGGATTTAAGTCAATTGTTGAAGGCTCGTTTGATGCGTGCTTGATACGTCTGTACATTATGTAAGGCACGCAGTCTTCGCTCGTCCAAGAGGACAAGTTCATCATATCTATCTCTTTTCCAGTAAGCTTTCGGGATTTCGCTCTCCAAAAGAATACGCAGAGATGGGATCTCTAGTTCTACCGGTTGTACAACTTTCATCCCATAAGTTAGGTAGAAAGAAGTGGCCCCAGTGGGTGTCCTAACTGAAGTGCGATAACCCCATAATGCAAAGGGTACTTTGCTTGGCAAATTGCGGTAGTTATCGGTCATTTTCTTGAGGATTGTGACGACATTCTTATAAGATGCTTCTACTGCGCCATTAGTCTGAGGTCTGTAGGGCGAGGAATGGTGATGATTGATTTTGTATTTAGCTAGCAGTTGCTCAGTCTCAGCCTGGAAGTGTGATCCATTATCACTGATGATTTCATGTGGGCAACCATATCGGCAGATAATATTGGTTTGTATGAACTTTGCCACATTTTTAGCCGTGAGACTAGTGTAGGATGCTGCTTTGACCCATTTGGTGAAGTAAGCGATAACTACCAAGATGAAATAGTCACCTCATCTTATAGTTGGGGTGATCTTTCCAATGATGTCGATTCCCCAAGCAGAAAATGGGCAAGGAGGTGTCATGGTGTAAAGCATCGAAAGAGGAACATGCTGCACATTCCCGAAGATTTGGCAATTATGGCAGTGAGTGACGTACATAATACAATCTGACTCCATTGTCGTCCAGTAGTATCCTAGACGTGTTATTTCTTTGCCATCATGGGTCCACTAATGTGGGGACCACATTCTCCGTCATGAACCTCTTCCATTACTTTTTGTGCTTGTGCACGATCAAGGCAACGCAAGATGACACCAAGAGATGTTCTTTTGTACAGTTCTCCTTGCATGAGGACATATTGAGAGGCTAGTAGGCGTATGGCGCATTGTCCCCTCTTATCTATTTCTAGTGGGTATGTATCATTGAGTTTGAAGTATAGAATGGCCTGGAACCAGGGTTCCTCTAGGTTTTCTTCTTCATCTATAAGTTGGTGTACATAGGCTGGTTCTGACCGTCGTTCGATGCATAAAGGCATTTCGATCATGTTATCTGGCATGTTGATCATGGCCGCAAGTTTCGCAAGAGCGTCTGCGAACTGATTTTCTTCTCGAGGTAGATGTAGATAAGTGACTTGATCAAAGAACTAGGCGACTTGATCTATCCTAGCCTGATAGGGTGTTAGGCTTTCACTTCCAATCTTCCATGACCCCGTAACCATGTTGATGATCAAGGACAAGTCTCCATGAACTCGAAGACTTTTAATGCCTAAACTGACCGCTGCTTGTAGACCAATTAGGCAAGCTTCGTATTCTGTTGCGTTATTTGTCATCTCGAAGTCGAGTTTTACAGATAGCATGGTATGTTCACCTTCAGGAGAAATGAGCAATACCCCCACTCCAAATCCTCTTAAATTAGATGCACCATCAAAATAAAGGTCCCAGGAATCCATACAAGTATGTAGTATGTCTTCGTCTAGAAATGACCACATGTCTAATGTCTGAGCATCGTTGATAGGATTGTCTGCGAAAAACTCAGAAACGGCGCGTCCCTCTATGACTTTCAGAGGTACGTATTTGAAATGGAATTCTGAGAGCGTTAAGGTCCATCCTGCCAAACGTTCGTTGAGGATGGGTTTCTCGAAAAGGTATTTGATGGGGTCCATTTTGGAGTAGACCTTGACAGAGTAGCTAAGCATGTAGTGGCGTAGCTTCTTTGTTGCCCACACAAGAGCGAGGCATATCTTTTCGAGAGGTGTGTATTTCCACTCATATTCTAAGAATTTATTCCTAAGTTAGTAGATAGCTCTTTCTTTTTTTCCAACGGTTTGTGAGCCCCCATAGCGGTTTCTGTGACTGTGAGATATAAACCAAGAGGTTGAATGGCTAGACTTATCGCGAGTCTCCAAATTAGTATTTTTAACTAGTACAAACGCAAACTAATAGTAAGTGTAAGTAGAGGTCGATCCCACAAGGAAGGTGTTTTGTTTATTAAATGTGTGCAAAATCAAGTAACTAAATGGGGGTTTTGATATGTTGATGTTCTAAGTCTACTAAAACAAAAATGAAATGAAATATAAAGACAATATAATAATTGAAAATGTATAACAAATATGAGAAAGATTCTTGGACAAAATAATTTCCACCAACAAGTTATGAATTGATCATTGACTCTTCTATTCTATTTCAATATTGAATACTTTGCTATGAAGTAGTTGACTTCTAAATCCACTTATGAATGATTATTAGTTACAAGCGTAAACAAATAGGCCTTACAATATCGTGAATTTAGTCAAGCGCTCAATTGTATCGAGATTGTAGATTAAAGCGATGGAATTAGCAAAGATAAACGAATGAAGAAAACAAGCGTTTCTTCACTTTGGTTCATACAAATTTAGTCCTTTATAACTCAACGATAATGAAAAGCATACGAATTGATGAATTATAATTGCTACAAAGGAATGGATAAACAAACAAAAGATTCATTCATCTAATCTAGCAAAATTAACTGATAACAACTAGTTGATCATTCTAGGTGCATAATTAACAAACCAACAATAATGCAAACTTAATTTGATATTCTAATAATGAAATAGAAATAGAATAAGAGTCTTACAATTCAAACTAACTTGGCTTCAATACCTTGTTCGAAGATGTAGAACTTAGCCTTCCATACAAAATAACTTAAACAAACTAGAAATTGAAAGTATTTTCTATGTATTATGATGATTAAAAGATGGAAGAAGATATATCTAATTTGATCAACAATCCCTCCTTTTATAGGTCTTCAAAGAGCATCTTCATAAATCCTAATAAAACCTCATAAAACTGTGGGAAATATCGGTATACTTCCCTTTAAATAATTCGGATTATAATGAAATTATAAGTATATGAATTTCTAGTCATAAATAAAATTGCATAACATAAAACAAGAGATTAAGAAATAACCTTCGGTCCTAGCAAAAGGCCTAAGAACAAATACCAAAGTAGGTATTCTCCTAATCGTTACCCCAAGATGGTTCAAGAAATGCCTTCGTCGTGCTAGAACGAATACCCAAAAATTACTTCTAATTTTGTGTGTATATTGATGATGAATATGAAGATGAATGAGAGAGTTAAAAATCAGAATTTTTCTCCTCCTTTCACCCTTGTGTGTGCCGTGAGATTAGAGTCCTCTAGGGTTTTATTTTTTTCTCCTTTTTATCTCACTTGTGCCGTGAGAATTCAAGAGGAAAGAATCAAAAATCAAAAACCCTAGTTTCCTTATTTATCTCAACCTCTATTAGGTAGTTAGCATATAATTTTATATGTACATAATGTAATATATATTCTAATTATTACTAGTAATGGACCGTCACATAAACCGAGTAATGCCGGACCAATACACCATAATAATATCGTGTAATACATATCCGCCAACTTAAATATAACAGTTTACATTTAGTTTAGATCAACATTATTTACATCGATTAAATATAACATTTTATATTCAATTACCAGCTAACATTATTTAATCGTTATTAAATAATCGTATCATCATCACATTGACTAACCTTTTAGTCAAATACATCGACTAACCTTTTAGTCATTTTATAAGGCATCAATATGATTATTTTCTCAAATAATCACATCTCTCAAACACATCCTTTAGGTGTGACTTTTAGGGATCAGTTGATCACCGCCATCTGTATGACAAACGTCAAACTTATCTAGCAAGCCAACCGTTATCGATAAACGTTAATCAACTGATTATAATACAAAGTATACCCTTGAACCTTAGCTGTTATCACACTAACTACGGAGGACACTAGCTCCAACAATCTCCCACTTGTCCTTACAAGTGTATGTGCGATAACCGATTCTCATATCCTAACATTTCTCCCACTCAATGTAAAACAAATTGAAAAGTCCATATTCACAAAGGTCGTATTTTATAAGTGATCATTATCAAGAGTGGTTTTCCCGACTAGAGAGTAACTCAACTGATAAACGAATCATTATTCGAGCATGGCCATGCATTTCAGTTACTACTCCTCGAGTGGCCCTGAGAAATAACAAAACCTGATAAAGGGTTGGATATTTTCCTCAACTTGAATCCTGCAGATGTAAGCACAGTATGAAATGACCCAGTAAAAATCTGCTTGGCCTCCTGTTACGGTCGACCGTGAGAAAGAAACCAAAGTCACCCAAAAACTGCCTTAATCTCAAGAGACAGTCGATAGTCAAAAGAATCGACTCTAGGAACACTATGGACGTCCAATCCACGACCTGGCACCGAATGTTGTTAAACATTTAGGACTCCATAACGTCGTCACGAATTACAATGTCCTACGAGGTATCCTTATAACTCGTATTTGTGATCGATCAGTCAACAGTTTGACTTATGGCTCGTTGAACCCACCATCAATCGACTTAACAATATAATAGCCAGAGTTATCAGCTCATGTAGGCGATTACGGACCAAAACACAAATAATGTTGTTCAGTTCACTTTGTGGTGTTCAATGTTGTCCATACAATCCACATGAAAAACAAAATATGAAAACAATACGATGAAATTATTATTAGTATATGAAAAAGATGTATCTAATTCATACAAACAGCTAATACAACTCAGGAACACGTTTAATTCCCATGGAAGTAATGTGCCCTACATGCTTATCATGTCTTAACGGTTTAGTGAGAGGATCTGTTATATTATCATCCGTAGCAATCTTGTCTATCACTATCTCCTTTTGCTCCACGTAATCTCTGATCATGTGAGCCTTCCGAAGTACATGTCTAGATTTTTTGCTAGACTTAGGCTCCTTAGCCTGGAAGATGGCACCTCTGTTATCACAATAGATGGTGATTGGGTCATTCGAACTAGGAGCTATGGCAAGTCCTTGTAAGAATTGACGCATACATATAGCTTCCTTTGCAGCCTCTGAAGCGGCATAGTACTCAGACTCAGTCGTAGAATCTGCTATAACACTCTGCTTGGAGCTTTTCCAGCTGACCGCAGCGCCATTAAGAGTAAATACAAATCCAGACTGAGATTTCGAGTCATCCTGATCCGTTTGGAAGCTAGCATCTGCGTAACCGGTTACGCAAAGCTCAGTCTCTCCTCCATAAGTTAATACCCAATCCTTAGTCCTCCGTAGGTACTTAAGGATATGTTTAACAGCCATCCAGTGTGTTTCACCTGGATTGCCTTGGTACCGACTGGTCATACTCAAAGCATATGCCACGTCTAGACGTGTGCATATCATGGCATACATGATCGATCCTACAGATGACGCATAAGGAATTCGACTCATGCGCTCGACCTCTTCAGATGTCTTGGGTGCCTGAGCATTACTCAAATGCATCCCAGACGTCATTGGAAGATACCCCTTCTTGGAGTTGGTCATGCTGAACCTTTCAAGAATCTTATCTATATAAGACTCCTGACTGAGTGATAACATCCTGAAAGTCCATAGACCTTAATTAGACTCCTCTAATTAGTTGCTAAATTACTTGTTAATTTAGTATTTAATGATCTATGTAACATGCATGCAAATATAAAGACATTTATATAAGAGAAGAATTTCCTCACATTGGTATGGAAAATATAAGGGCACAACAAGAACTCCTTCTTGTTGATCTTGAGCTACAAATATGGTTGAACACAAATAATCGCCAAGGTAGAAGATCTCCTCTAAGTTGCACCAAGATTAACCCAAATAATCTACCCTTATTATTAACTAGATAATAAGATAGATATAATACTACTAATACTAGACTATATTACTACACTAGTAATACTTAGTAAATATTAGTATATGAGAGTTTTAGAGAGAAGTTTAGTTTTGAGAGACGTATGAAATAAAACAAGAATGAACTTGTAAAGGAATGAACAACAATTGTTCTCCTTTTATAGCCAAGAGGGCCGGTTTTCAACATCACAAAATGGTGATTTGTTCTTCTTATTTTATTGCCATGCAAGGTGGTAATGTGTTGTAGTGAATAAAATGATTTCATGTTTACTATTCATGTCATAAGCATATGTTGCTTGTGAGTGTGAATAAGAACAAACATCATCACCAACAACTACACATCAACCGGCCATGTGAGCCTCAAATTGATCCATTTTGATTTTTGATATTTGTCTCAGAAATACTTATTGATCATATGGTTAATTATCTTGTATAATTAAGTGTTAATTTGATCATATAACAATTATATGACTCAATTAAATAAATAATATGTACTTAACATTTTAAGTAATATTTTACCATTATATCAATATATAATGGGTCCCACAATGCATGGTTAATTTATTTTACAACTCCTTGTAAATATAATTTACTAATTACCTCTATCTCAAAACCTCAACTAATTTAGTAATTTAACGATTAATTACTAAGTTAAATCTTATTTAATCGTCTTAAAATAAGATATAAATTTATTAGTCAATTATCGCATAATTGAAAAATAAGTTTAATCGAATTTGAGTTCTTAACTCAATTTCTAATAATTAACTCTCGTACATATCGAATATATGTAATGTACTAATTAACTGTATCGTATACAAATAATTAGTTACTATTTGGATTTCATACTTTAGGTGTGACCGAAAGGGATCAGTTGATCACCGCCGTCAAACGACAATAACGTCAAACTCTAGTCAGCCAACCGTTATTGATTTACGTTAATCAACTGAATAATCATATATATAGTCAATAAATATCCCAATTATATTCCTTAATAAGATTTATTATGTGGCGCACTATTGTGGAGGACACCTACTCCAACAATCTCCCACTTGTCTGACACAAGTATGCGTCACCAATTCTCTTGTCTCTTTATCACATCTCCCACTCAACGCAAGGTGTCTTCCAGGTCGCACTTGCGATTGACAATATCTAGAGTGGTTTTCTCGATAGGGAGAGTAACTGTCTGACCGGAAAATCTACCATAGATCTCTTTCCTAGCGTGGCCACGCATTTACAGTAACTACTCCTCGAGTGGCCTAAAGATGTTTTTACCCAACGTGGGTGGACAATTCCTGTTGATCCATCTACTCTGTATGATGCAGATCACCATGATCCAGAAGAAGTCCATCGGCCTCCTTTTACGGCACGACCTAGAACATCAACCAAAACAAATCGGAAACTGCACCGACTCAGATAGACGGTCGCCAGTCAAAAGAATCGACTTATAAGAATAAGATAGAAGACCCTGCCACGACAGGCATCAAATTATTGATTTAAGGGTCGCTTACAAGGTCACTGTCCGGACAGAGTGTCATACAGTTGTATATGTAACGACCAGTCATCTCATGACCATGGTGCTGAACAACATCGAATGACTTACAATAGTCATTTCGAGACGTCAACTCATTGAGTGACTAGGGACAAAATACAGTTGTTCCTTTCACTTGTATAGGGTCCAACCATCTATCGGATAAACAAAATATTAAATTAGCCAACCTAATAAAAGAGTTTAAAATAAAACTCGAACATATGCATGCCATTATCATATATGAAATAATTAATACAACATTCACTTATTACATATTACATAATCTAAAGGAATTCTGGCACACGTCTCAATCCCATTGTGACGACATGACCATCATGCTTAGCCTTTGATAAAGGCTTGGTTAAAGGATCAGCAATGTTTTCATCTGTCCCAACCTTACAAATGTCAATTTCCTTTCTGTCCACGTAATCTCTAATTACATGATATTTCCTAAGTACATGTCTAGACTTTTTACTAGACTTGGGCTCTTTTGCTTGAAAAATAGCCCCACTGTTATCACAATAAATCGTGATAGGAACTTTGGATAGGATCTTTGGCAGTAGGGACTACTGTTAGTCCTTCAAAAAATTGCCGAATCCACACAGCTTCCTTTGCAGCTTCAGACGCTGCAAGGTACTCTGCTTCTGTTGTAGAATCCGCTTTAACGCTTTGCTTGAAACTCTTCCAGCAAACAGCTCCTCCATTCATCATATAAACGTAGCCGGATTGGGATTTCATATCATCCCTATCTGTTTGGAAAATGGCATCTGTGTAACCCTTTACACGTAACTCAGTCTCGCCTCCAAACACTAAGAACGAATCCTTGGTCCTTCTTAAGTACTTAAGGATGTTCTTTACGGCTATCCAGTGACTCTCACCTGGATTTGCTTGGTAACGACTTGTCATGCTCAACGCATATGCAACGTCGGGACGAGTGCACATCATAGCATACATGATTGATCCAACAGCTGATGCGTAAGGGATCAATTTCATGCGTTCAATCTCCTCGGGTTTCGTAGGGCACTCTAACTTGCTCAAGGTGATCCCACTTCCCATAGGAATAAAGCCTCTTTTAGAGTCTTTCATGTTGAACCGATTAAGAATCTTATCAATATAAGTCTCTTGACTTAATGCTAGTATCCTTTTAGATCTATTCCTATAGATCCGGATACCTAAGATGCGCTAGGCCTCTCCTAAGTCTTTCATTTGGAAATGTATTCCTAGCCACTCCTTTACAGAAGTGAGCATTGGAATATCATTCCCAATGAGTAGTATGTCATCTACATACAAGACTAGAAAAGTTACTTTACTCCCACTAAACTGCATGTATAAACACGGTTCCTCGACACTTCGAGTGAAACCATTTTGTTTAATTACATGATCGAAACGATGATTCCAACTCCTGGATGCTTGCTTAAGACCATAGATGGATCTCTTAAGTTTGCATACCTTCTTAGGGTTTGATGGATCAAGAAAACCTTCAGGTTGTGTCATGTTACACTCCTCTTCTTAGGAAATCCATTAAGAAGGCGGTTTTGACATCCATCTTTGCCCAAATCTCATAATTATGAAATGCGGGGCAACCGTACAAGATAATCCTTAGGATCGAGCATGGGACTTGGGGCGAAGGTTTTCGTTCATAGTGAAGACCATGAACTTGTGAACTTTGCCACCAATCAGTTTTGTAAACGTCATTATGTTTGTCTATGCCACTTTTGATCTTATAGATCCACTTACACTGAAGAGGTCGTTCCTCCTTAGGTAAATCAACCAAGTCCCATACTTGATTGTCGTACATAGAATCCATTTCGGATTGCATGGCTCATAGCCATAGCTTTGAGTCGGGACTAGAAATGGCTGCTTTGTAGGTAGTAGGTTCGTTACTTTCAAAAAGTAAAACATTATAGTCATCACCTTCCTCTATAATACCAAGGTATCTATCAGGTGGATGACTAATTCTGCTTGACCTCCTAGGTTCCGAAGGAATAATTACCGTACCAGACGAAGAGGGAACGTTTTCCTCGTCATCCTTTTCGGTTTGTGGCTCTTGGACTTCATCAAGTTCAAATTTTCTCCCACTCTGTATTTTAGAAATAAAATCATTTTCTAAAAAGACTGCATCACGAGACACAAACACTTTGTCCTCGTGTTTATTGTAGAAGTAATAAGCACGTGATTCCTTGGGATATCCTACAAAAAGACATTTGTCAGATTTGGGTGCGAGTTTATCGTCAGACTTATTATAACAAAAAGCTAGCATCCCTAAATTTCATAAATGACACATAAGGGGACTTGTTCCGGTCCATATCATGGAGTCTTGTTGCTTTAGTCGGGCTTCGATTTAGTGAAATATTGACAGGATAAGATGAGCATAAATCCAAAAAATAATCAGAAGCTCTGTTAGACTATATAGATCGAACCATATCTATATTAAAGCTTCGATTTCCTTTCGGAACACCGTTTAATTGAGGTGTTCCAGGAGGAGTCCATTGTGATACTATACCACAATCTTTCAGGTGTGAATCAAATTCATGGTTCAAGTAGTCACCACCACGATCAGATCGTAGGGTTTTAATCTTTTTATTCAATTGGTTTTCTACTTCATTTTGAAATTCTTTGAATTTTCAAAAGCATCACTTTTATGCCTCATCAAGTAGACATATCCATATCTACTCAAATCGTCGGTAAAAGTAATGAAGTAGTGATAACCACCTCTAGCTCGGATAGTCATTGGACCGCATACATCCGTGTGTATAAGTCCTAATACTTCACTTGATCGTGTTCCTTTTCCAGTAAAAGGAGCACGAGTCATCTTGCCTAGAAGACAAGATTCGCATACGCCATAAGATTCGTAATCGAATGGTTTGAGTACTTTAGATGAAACAAGTCTCTTTATGCGTCGTTCGTTTATGTGCCCTACACGACAATGCCAAAGGTATGATTGATTAGGTTTCAACTGTTTTGTTTGCTTCTTGTTTTCTACATGATAGATTTTTGTGCAATATCTAGATCATACCATACCTCCAAGAGGAAAGGCCTCACATTAAACCATTTCATTAAAAGCAAAAAGTACAACAGTTGTTCTTCCTACAAAATGAAAAAACCCTTCCAAGTCAACACGGAAATGGAGATAATGTTCTTGGGAAGAGTTGGAACTAATAGCAATTATTTAAATACAACTCTAAACCATTATTAGGCAAAAGAAGAAGTAGGTTGCCCACGGAAACGCGGATACCTTAGACTCCATTTACCATGAGCAGGGTCCACGTCACCCTTGGCTAGTGCTTGCACGTCCCTCAGCCCCTGTACATGATTACAAAGGTGAGAACCACAACCGGTATCAAATACCCAAGAAGATGTACTAGCAAAGTTAATATCTATCATATAGAGTGATGAAAGAATTTTACCTGACCTTATCACACAACCGTCCTTCTTATCTTTCCAGTACTTGGGGCAATTGCGTTTCCAATGCCCTTTGCCATTACAATAATAGCAATCCGCCTCCGCGTGTTTGTTGACTTTGGGTTTGGCCTTATAAAAGACCTTTGCCTTTCCCTTGCCGGATTTCTTGAAAAGAGTCTTACCCTTTCCCTTGTCCTTCCTTACCCCAAGGTTCATGTTCTTCCTTTTCATGGAAAGAACATCCTTGGGTTCACTCCCACTAGCCTCCATGTCCCTCTCCGCTTGGGTGAGGAGTGCATGGAGTTCATGGAAACTCTTGTCCATGCCATTCTTGTTATAGTTCACCCTAAATTGGGTGAACTTAGGTGAGAGTGAATGAAGGATCTTACCCACCACCAAATTCTTCTGAATTTTGCACCCTAGACGCTCTAAGGTGTCCGCGTGCTCAACCATTTTGAGCACGTGTGGGCCAACTTTTTGGCCCCTTTGAAG
>JAIUZE010033938.1:0-17762 GCA_022085475.1 Heliosperma pusillum | reverse complement strand
AGTAGAAATCTAATGATTGAAAATGTTGAGGTGTAACTTGGGTAAATTACATCCTCTTGAGGATTAGAGTATCAGTAGAGTTAGTACTATCGAGTTCTTGTAGATCTTCGTGCCGACTTCATCGTGATTCTTCATATCCCTAAGAGTTTGATTTGTTTTGTTTTTGTGTGTTTTGTATATATTTTGTTAGCGTGAATTATGAACTTGAAGTTCGAGTCGCTTTATGTACGTGTAATGTCTTGTTATTTGATTTTATCTTTGATAAAACTTTCAAATTTCCATATCGTATTTCTAATTTAACTTTTCAAAGGAATCTAAAGATGGATTGTGTACTCTCTTTTTGGAGAAAATAGATTTCTTTCGCTTTTATATTTGGATTTTGCGTTTGGTTGGATGTTTGCACTTGTTATTGGAGACGTCTGATAACTAGTCCTGCACCGACTAGCGTTGTTTTGAATTTCGATTTCACTATTTCGACTTTAATTTGATTTGGATAATTTGAGTTCTCGTTCGCGACGGGCACTCTTGAGATCTGTAAGTAAAGTTTCACACTTATGAAAATTTTCCTTAAAACGTTTTCGAGATGAACCTCGTTTCATAAATATTTTCCCTTATAAAAGTTTTCGTATTAATTTTGAAAACTGATTCTTATCCTTGATACTTTAGTTTTCTATTCGCAAGTTTCGAGGACGAAACTTTTTAAAAGGAGGGGTGATTATAACACCCGGAAATGTACCCTATTTTTCTAGTAGAAATATTTTACGAAATCTTTTCAGCAAATTTAAGTTTTAATTTAGAATTTTATGTTCCGAGTCGAATTTAGAATTTCCGAGTTCGTATTTGGAATTTCCGCGAGATTCCATGAGAATCCCGTATTAAGGCGAGTTTGACTTTTCTTGACTTTTAAGTCGTCTTTGACTTTTCTTGACTTTTAAGTCGTCTTTGATTTTTCTTGAATTTTAAGTCGTCTTTGACTTTTCTTGAATTTTAAGTCGTCTTTGACTTTTCTTGACTTTTGAGCCGCCTATGACTTTCATTGACTTTTCCGACTCACCCTTTACTTATACTCCCTTCTAACCTTAACCTAATTCATTTCAACACAAACCAAAACTTTTCTTCCTCCTTAAGAAATCAAACCCTTGCCTCCATAGCATTTTTCGATCTTTGAATCATCCTAGCTCTTTCGTTCCTTGATAGAATTCACGTAAGTTCGTCTCATTCTTCTCCTATTACCTTCCTCTATCCATTTTGATATTAAAATTACCGTCTCTCTCGCTTTTTAAATTATCCGTCTTTCTCAAGGTGAAATATATTCATCTTTTATTACCTAATTGTAGGTGGAGACTACTAGGAAGGCTTAGTAATCGATTAAAGACGCGTAAAGGTAACGGTGAAGGGTTACTCGATATCATTTACGTGTTTTACCTGCTTATATGCTAGAAATTGTATTAGAATACGATTAGTAAGTTTAGGAATCATGTTATGGATGATGATTGTTGTTACTTGATGATTGTTGATGATGAATATTGATTGTTGATAGTTATTAGAAATGGATTATGAGAATTGGAAGTGATAGGGATGAATTTAGTGAAGGCTCAAGGAGAATTGGTAACAGAGCGTTCACGGTCGGGAAAACCTCATTCCCGGTCTGTGAAACCTCATTTCACGTCGTTATGAAACCTCATTTTCACGGCCGTGAAATACACGTCACGGTCGTGAATGTGCAGTTCAATGCACGACCCATTTTGTAGAATGCTCAATCGTCATTCGTTTACTTGCTTGTTTTAGGCTTGTGACCATTCGTTGAAAACGTAAGACGGATACGCTATCACCTCAAACTTAGAAAATTCTGTAATAGCCATTGTATAGAACTCTAGTTATGACAGTTTGAAGTGAACCCTTGTTTTAGTTAGTTTCCAAACTTGTTGTTTTGGAGAGTTATCTATGTTTCTTGTTTATTATGCTTTTTAAACTTGGTCTAATGCTTATGTATCATGTATTGATTCATGTTTTGGATATATGATATTCTCATTCGCTTGTATCACATGTTTTGTGACGGTTTTGGTATGTTCCCACTTTGAGTCGGTTTTTACAAATGATACGGTTGAGCACTATTTTTGTCTTGTGCTTTGTTTTCTCATTCCCTTGGCTACCTTCCGTTAGTAAGGCTGGAATGTCGGACACGGAGGAGGTATCCTACTGCTTATAGGGCATGTGTAGTGGGCATACGAAGACGGTTGTGGGAGTTAACGCTAGCGTGTTCGACACGCCGTTTCAAATGGTGGTGTGTACTGTGCGATGGGTGGTGTTATCGCATGTGTTAGAGACCGCATTGTTATGAAGCTGAGCTCGTTCCGCCTATCTCGTGAATGATTCTACCGAATTTGGGGTACTCGCATATAGATAGTAGACGAGGTCTTGGATGCGAAATGTCATCGCATGTCGAATCGGAAAATGGTTTATTCCGAGAGTCTGGCCAGGTTTAGACTAGGACCGGATATTTATATCGTCGTGCTACCAGGAGGAAATGAGTCTACATATACGAAATGTAGCATCGTGTATGAGTTCAGGGAAATGTGATCCCGTGGATGCCTGTTAATCATACTTGCCATGTACACGATGCTAGTGCGTTTCATTTACCGTGAGAGTTGTCGTCTTGTGTCGTCTTTGAATGCGTGATTTAATGATATTGTTCATGGTCATTGCATGATTGGGCACCGTCAATGTCTTGGTTCGTGAATGGATGATAATATGTTGGATTTATTGTGATCATCGCATGACTTGACTTGGTTTGTCTGTCGAGTCTCAATCTTATCAAACTTATACCGCTAACGCTGAGATGCAAGCCCTAGTGAGCGTATTCGGTTGCCTAAGAGTGTCTTTCCTGAGTCTTTGAATAACATGATGGTTTCGGATTTGATTTCCATATGATCTTATCATTTTATATTGGATTGCCTATCTATTCTTATCGTAACTCACATGTATATCTATATATGCATGATTTTACTTTTGTATTTCCTTCTATGTACGTTTAATGTGATATGGCTGGGAGAACCCGGAGTTACTCCCCACTGATTGTGGAGTTCATGTTTTTCATGAATGAACAGGTTGCTTGCATGGATGGCTTTTTGCTTGGACTTTTGGGGGTTCGGGTGTGAGCTAGCGGGCGTTGTCCCTGGATGAAACACCTCTAGACGTTGTTTAGCTAGTTGCTAATTACTTTGTCTTTTGTTAACACTTTGAGAGACTACGTATCTTGTGGTATTTTTATTTAGTTTGTAATATTTTGACACTCCTCGTATTTTTCTATCTTGCATGTATAAAGGTTTTTAAAATACCGTATTTTCCGCTATATAATTCACATGCTTGTATGTTTTATATTTCCGCATTCGCGAGGGTTGTCACAGTCTACCATACTAGACTGCGGGCACATTCTTATAAGTTGTAGATAGGTGAGTGTCACTTCAAATTTGAACCAATATTTCCTATTTTACAAAAATTTGAGTGATGAGTGTACCGTGAGAGTCCATTGTCAAAAAGATCATGCAAGAGCTGAAAAGGTCCAAAGAATATTTTCTATGCTGCGCCGTTATGTAAATCTCAACCATGATTCGCACTTTCCTTCGCCCTTGTTGCTGCGGGCTTATGATTCATCTACTTATTAAGAGCTTACTTTTTCAGATTAGTATGATAGATTGATCAGTGTTAGCTACCCTTGTCCTAGTTATGATTGTTATATTTGCTTGAGGACAAGCAAGGGTTTAGCATGGGGGAGTTTGATAAGTGATATTTTGTACTGATTTATCCCCCGTTTTAGCTCGATTACTATACGATTTATGCACTTTGTTAAGTGATTAACGGGCTAATATTGCTATTCTAGTTGTTTTGCGTGTTTTTGACTCGTTTTATAGGAAATGAAGCGGTTTTGCTATATTTTCCTACTTTATGGAGCAAAGACACTAGGATACGAGTTTTCAAGGAATTGATGATAGCCAGTTCACGATTTGATTACGATTCTGCTACATCTTTCCTCGAATGGACTCAATTTGGATTTTGGCTTTGAACTTTAAAAGAAAACTCAACCCAAGTTAAGAGAAGATCAGCCCAAGCCCAATTCCGTAGTGCATTGACCAAAGACTAAGGCATAGGATTCCGTGCCTAAGATGAAAAGACGGAAAATTCCAATTACACAAAAACCCGATCGGATTGCTCAATACCCGATCGGGTATTTATGCAAGAAGACGTTACTTGGCTCTTCTTCAATCCGAGCTTAAATGGGTGGTTTAATGCTTTGACTAGGGTACGAATTTGCACGAAGGATCAGCAGCCATGCAGCCTTATAAAAGCCAATGATCATCCAAGCATCCAAGAATCCAATTATCTACTACCATCATATACATTTTCATATCATCTTTAGCATACTTTCTTACAAGTTTTTATAGTTTTCTTAGTATTTCTCTAGTGTTTACTTAGCTTTTGTTATTGGATATTTGTTCTTACTTTCATTCTTATATACTCATATTCCATATCGGTAATTCTCTAATCTTGATTTACTTATGCAATTTTAATCATCATGAATTATAATCTCACTAGTATCATTTTCATAATATTGTTATTATTAGGAAATCAATGTAAAATTAATCTACTTAAAACCAAAATATTGTCTAGCATGTCACATTATAATTTACCTAATCATATAATCCTAAAAATTGTCATTAGAATCATTGTTAATATAATCACCATAATCACTTTAGTATTTATATTTCATAATCTAATTTCATACATCTTTTTCTTACTAATCTACTTAATCACATAATCACATAAATTAGATTAATTCTAATATTGTAAAATTATCATTGTGTAAATAAAATAAATAGAGTTGTAATATTGAAATGATTTACGAGTTAAATGAATTAAAAGAAGAGTAGATACCATTTGAACCATCTAATTGTTTCTTCCTTTGGTCGTGTCAAATTCTATAACTATGTTTAGTGGCCATAAACAATTGTTTGTATTAGTCATTTCTATCTTTATAACGAGAGTTGGGATAGGAATTAGGACTGTCAATAGGGGTTTAGTGACTTAACCATGCTGAAAGGACGTTAGGACCCACTAAAAGGTCGGTACAAATCCGGAAGGAATATACCGCTACAAGGCCTAGACAATGATAGTAATTCTAATGTTGGTATCTATGAGACTTTTAATTAGTTTTACATGTATTTCTCTTTCATTATATCAACTTGATTAGTTAGTTTACTTTATCGTTATAGATAGTTTATTTTATTGTCATTTTATTTCTATTATTAGATAGTTTACTTTATCGTTATCTAGATAGTTTATTTTATCGTCTTTTTTCTGTTCCTAGATAGTTTATAATATTGTTATTCTCTAGTTTATTAGTTTAGTTAGATAGACTTTCATTTTTGCCATTTAAATATCGTCTTTAGATAGAATTTAGTTGTCAATATTCAGATCAGAGGACTTCCCCGATCGGGTACGTGACAACCCGATCGGGTACGTGACAACCCAATCGGGTAAGTAGTCTGTTCTGGGTTTTTACTTGTCATTTTATTTTATGTTAATAGTTTAGACAAACAACTCAAGTGACTCGATTCTAAATGGAAACCAATCCATAACAATTCATAAGTAACACGTACTCCCTGAGGATCGACACCCTACTTCCCTAATTACATTCCTTATGTTGTTAGCCTAAGTGCGGGTAATTATTTTTGTATCGGGACCGCGACTAAACCGATCAGTGGTTCAAGATTCTTTTCTAAGATTGATTTGAGGCAAGGTTACCATCAATTTAGGATCAGGGAAGGAGATGAGTGGAAGACAGCCTTCAAAACAAAGAATGGCCTTTATGAGTGGCTTGTTATGCCCTTTGGCCTGTCAAATGCCCCAAGTACCTTCATGAGATTGATGACAGAAGTGCTTAGGCCTTGCCTAGGGAGATTTGTGGTGGTATACTTTGATGACATTCTCATCTACAGCAAGAGCAGGGATGATCATTTGAGGCATCTTGAGGCTGTGTTTTAGATACTTAAGGAGAGTAAACTCTTTGGGAAGCTTGAGAAATGCACCTTTATGACTGAGGAAGTCAAGTTTCTAGGATTTGTGGTGTCTGGTAGAGGCATTTCAGTGGATCAAGACAAGATCAGTGCAGTTCAGTCTTGGCATGTTCCTAGGAATATCACAGAAGTAAGAGGATTCCATGGCTTAGCATCCTTCTACAGAAGATTCATTAAGAATTTTAGCATCATTGCAGCACCCCTCACTGAATGCATGAAGAAGGGAAAGTTCACTTGGACTGAGAATGCTTTGCAGGCTTTCAAACACATGAAGAAACTCTTGTGCAGTGCACCTATCCTCAGGTTTCCAGACTTTAACAACCTATTTGAGGTTGAATGTGATGCAAGTGGAGTAGGAATTGGAGCTGTCCTTATCCAAGAGAAGAAACCTGTAGCTTATTTCAGTGAGAAGCTAAGTGGAGCTAAGCTGAGCTATTCTACATATGACAAAGAGTTCTATGCTCTTGTCAGAGCTCTGAGGCATTGGAGTCATTACCTGAAGCCCAAGCCTTTTGTCTTACACTTTGATCATGAGGCATTGAAGTACATAGGAGGACAGCATAAGCTCAGTCATAGGCTTGCTAAGTGGGTGGAGTTCCTCCAGTCATTCACCTTTTCTAGCAAATACAAAGAGGGCAAACAAAATGTGGTGGCTGATGCATTGTCTAGGAGGTACACTCTGCTATCAACCATGGAGCAAAGGGTTCTTGGCTTTGAGTTCATGAAGGACATGTATCAAGAAGATCCAGAATTTGCAGAAGATTGGTTAGCACAGAAAGAGGGTACAAAGACCATTGATTCACCCTACACTCTACAAAATGGATTCCTGTTCAAGGGAAACAAGCTCTGTGTTCCCAGAGGGTCTTATAGGAGTCTATTGATCAAGGAAGTGCATGGAAGTGGCCTTGGAGGACACTTTGGGTTTCAGAAAACTGTGGACATACTGCAGGATCAATTCTACTGGCCTAAGATGATGGGAGAGGTCCAAATAGTGCTCAGAAGGTGTGGAGTTTGTCAAAAGGCCAAGAGTTCATTTCAAGCAGGGCCTTACACCCCCCCTACCTGTCCCATGTAGGCCTTGGGAAGATGTAAGCATGGATTTCATATTAGCATTGCCTAGGACAACAAGAGGGAAAGATTCTATCACGGTGGTTGTGGATAGGTTCAGCAAGATGGCACATTTCATTGCTTGTAAGAAAACTGAGGATGCTGTGAGTGTAGCAGAGCTATACCTTGATGAGGTGGTGAGGTTACATGGAGTCCCAAGAACTATTGTATCTGACAGAGACACAAAGTTTATGAGTCATTTCTGGAGAACATTGTGGAAGCTGCTTAACACTAGGTTGTTGTTTAGTACCTCCCATCATCCTCAAACAGATGGACAAACTGAGGTGACCAACAAGACCTTGGGAAGGATCTTGAGGTGTATAGTGCAGCAGGAGCTCACCCAAGGGGTCTTGATGATCAAACCACATACAAGACAAGCTTGACCCCTCAGATGGAAGCTCGAGTTACAAGGTCTAAACAACAAGTTATGACAAGTCAAGAACAACCCAAGCCAAGCCACCCCAATGAAGAAGACAGTCCAAGACTCAACAACCCATGCCAAGCCCCAATACAACCCACATTACCCACACAAGACAGACAAAAAAACCTTCAGGCACAGACAGACCAATTCACAAACTCTGTATCTAGGAGGTACACCAGAGCATCCCAACCACCCCCACCATGGCCTACCATCAAGCCAACCCATTAAGCTACAAGTTTGCCCAGGACAAACCCTTTTGAAGTCTAGTAAAAATTCATGAAACAGACACCCCAAGTTAGAGTCCAGCAAACAACTAAAAACAGAGAAGGTACATGTCAGATTGTGGCTTCCTTTTGTTTAAGTCAACTTGTCATCGTCCAAGGCAGGTCTTATCTAAGTTATAATAAGAATAGAGAGTCCCAAGGAGCAGCAACACACCCAGGCAAGGCAGCAAGACAACAAGAGCAACAGATTTCCATTTCAGGAAAAATCCAAAACTGCTTTATTTGCTTTTGTTCAGTCTGTTTTCTTTTGTGTCTTGTGTCTGTTCTTATTAGTTGTTGAGCTCGTCCTATTGTGAGGCTCTTAATTAGTGTCAGTAGAAGTAGTTTAGATCCTAAGCTAGCCCTTGGATGATCCATACATCTAATGGCTCACAAGATATCAACCTCTCTATATAAAGGGGTCTTGTATGACTGTTGTAGGCAGACTTTGATGAATGAATGAACTTTGAGAAATCCCTCAAAACTATCAAACTTGTGCTAAGAGCTGTAGTTTGAAGCAAGCCTGATACATCTTCAAGGTGTTTGATCAGTGCCTTGTATTGTGAGTCAAGTTATATCTGTGCATTGCTGTGATTAACTTACTTGCTGTTGAGTCTAGTCTAGGGTGTTTGTGCTTTGCTGTAACACTTGAAAACTGTCTCTAAACTAGTCTTTGAGTCCTTTTCTCTTGTGCCTTTGCTGTAGAGGATTGTCTCCAAGTCATATCCCTTGTATCTTTCAGCTAAAATAACTCACAATCCCTAAAACAACACCCCTTGTTACTTGATATTGTATTCAGTTTGAGTCAAGCTAATCAAGTCACTTAAAACTTGTGAACCTTAGTAGTTTACACTCCAAATTGGTTATCAGAGCTTTGGTTGAGAGTCTTAGTGAGTTCATTTTCCCTAACTACATTTAAAAACACAAAAATAGCCCAATGAGTGAAGAAAGACTAGCAGGAGTAGAAGCAAGGATGGAGGATCTGGCTGGGATTGTAACCACCCTAACCAGAACCTTGGACCAGGTTATAGGCAACCATTTGCTTGCTGGAGGAAGAGGTAGAGGTCGTGGAAGAGGCCAAGGAGGAGGCAGAGGAAGGCCACCTGATGATGAAGAGTATCCAGACTCAGATGACTCAACAAGAAGCAGAGCTTCCATCCACAGGAACACAGACAAACATCTTAAGGTAGATATCCCTGAGTTTTCTGGTAGTCTTAATCCTGATGACTTATTAGAATGGCTTAGAGAAGTAGAAAGGATCTTTGAGTACAAGGGATACAATGATTCCAAGTCTTTTAAAGTAGCCATCCTTAAACTGAAAGGGTATGCTTCCCTTTGGTATGAGACTATGAAAGGGTTAAGGGCTAGGGAGGGTAAGGAACCCATCAAGTCTTGGACTAAACTGAAAAAGAAACTGTTAGACAAATTTGTTGCTAAGGATTACACCCAGGATCTGTTTATCAAGTTATCTAAGTTGAAACAAGGAGACAAACCTGTTGAATCTTATCTGAGGGAGTTTGAACAACTCACCTTACAATGTGATATAAATGAGAAACCTGAGCAAAGGATTGCTAGGTACTTAGAGGGTCTAGATAAGAACATTGCTAACAAGGTTAGGATGCAACCTCTGTGGTCATTTGATGATGTTGTCAACCTATCTCTGAGAATTGAGAAGATAGGGAAGACTAAGCCTGCTACACCAAAACCTGTTAGGCCTTTTCAAACCAGACCTTATAGTGGGTTTAGATCAATGGATACCCCTAAGACAGCACCCCCACCTACCTTAGACAAGGGTAAGGGCATCATGGGTCAAAAGCCAAGCACTTCATTGACTGAGAACAGAATTAGGTGCTTCCAATGTCAAGGCTATGGACATTTCAGGAAGGATTGCCCTTCTAAGAAGACCTTAACCATAATGGAAGTTGAGGCTTGGGAGAAAGAGGGTCTAGTTGAGTATGAGAGGGATGAGCCTGAGGTTGAAGAAGTGGTGAGTGAGGAAGAAGAGTCTAGTCAGGAGGCAATAGTGGCACTCCCTGACACAGGCCACAGCTTAGTCCTATGGAGAGTAATGCATTCACAACAGATACCTTTGGAGGAGGATCAAAGGTCCCTCATTTTCAGGAGCAGATGTACCATACAAGGGAGGGTTTGTAATCTTATTATAGATGGAGGTAGTTGTACCAATGTGGCTTCTGTTACTATGGTTGATAAGCTGAAGTTGAGCACTCAAGATCACCCTCACCCCTATAAGTTGAGATGGCTGAGTAAGGGAGCAGAGGTTAAGGTGGATAAGCAATGCATGGTCCCTTTCTCCATTGGCAGTGTGTACAAGGATGAAGTATTGTGTGATGTGGTTCCAATGGATGCCTGTCACTTGCTATTAGGAAGGCCATGGGAGTTTGATAAAAGCTCCATACACCAAGGAAGAAGCAATACCTATTCTTTCAAGCATGGGAGCAGGAAGGTGACATTAGCCCCCTTGCCACCACACCAGAAGAGCTATGGAAGTCCAAGTATGGCTGAGGATTTTAGTGGAGTTGTATTTCTATCTGAGTCAGCAATGGTCAAGGAGTGTAGTGAGGAGCAACCTATAGTAATGCTGCTATCAAAAGAAGTTCAGGAAGAGGAGTCTAAGGTGATCCCTGCAGATGTTAAGCCCCTCATTGATCAGTTCAAGGAAGTGTTTCCAGAGGAACTTCCTGATGGCTTACCCCCTTTGAGAGGGATTGAACACCAAATAGACCTTGTGCCAGGGTCTGTACTACCTAATAGACCAGCCTACAGATGTGATCCTAAGGCTACACAAGAGCTGCAAAAGCAAGTTGGAGAGTTGATGAGTAAAGGGTTTGTAAGGGAGTCATTAAGCCCTTGTGCTGTGCCTGCATTGTTGGTTCCTAAGAAGGATGGGACTTGGAGGATGTGCATAGATAGCAGGGCTATCAACAACATCACAGTCAAGTATAGGTTCCCTATACCTAGGCTTGATGACATGTTGGATGAGCTAAGTGGCTCAAGGTTCTTTTCTAAGATTGACTTGAGGCAAGGTTACCATCAATTGAGGATCAGAGAAGGAGATGAGTGGAAGACAGCCTTCAAAACAAAGCATGGCCTTTATGAGTGGCTTGTCATGCCCTTTGGCCTGTCAAATGCCCCAAGTACCTTCATGAGATTGATGACAGAGGTGCTTAGGCCTTGCCTAGGGAGATTTGTGGTGGTATACTTTGATGATATCCTCATCTACAGCAAGAGCAAGGATGATCATTTGAGGCATCTTGAGGCTGTGTTTGAAATACTTAAGGAGAGCAAGCTCTTTGGGAAGCTTGAGAAGTGCACCTTCATGACTGAGGAAGTCAAGTTTCTAGGATATGTGGTATCTGGTAGAGGCATTTCAGTTGATCAAGACAAGATCATGGCAGTCCAGTCTTGGCCTATCCCTAGGAGTATTACAGAAGTAAGGGGATTCCATGGCTTAGCATCCTTCTACAGAAGATTCATTAAGGACTTTAGCACCATTGCAGCACCTCTCACTGAGTGCATGAAGAAGGGAGAGTTCACTTGGACTGAGAATGCTTTACAGGCTTTCAAACACATGAAGAAGCTCTTGTGCAGTGCACCTATCCTAAGATTGCCAAACTTTGATTGCCTATTTGAGGTTGAATGTGATGCAAGTGGAGTGGGAATTGGAGCTGTCCTCATCCAAGAGAAGAAACCTGTAGCCTACTTTAGTGAAAAGCTAAGTGGTGCCAAGCTAAACTATTCTACATATGATAAAGAGTTCTATGCTCTTGTCAGAGCTCTGAGGCATTGGAGTCATTACCTGAAGCCCAAACCTTTTGTCTTACACTCTGATCATGAGGCATTGAAGTACATAGGAGGCCAGCATAAGCTCAGTCACAGACATGCTAAGTGGGTGGAGTTCCTTCAATCATTCACCTTTTCTAGCAAATACAAAGAGGGCAAACAAAATGTGGTGGCTGATGCATTGTCTAGGAGGTACACTCTGCTATCAACTATGGAGCAAAGGGTTCTTGGCTTTGAGTTTATGAAGGACATGTATCAAGAAGATCCAGACTTTGCAGAAGATTGGTTAGCACAGAAAGAGGGAACAAGAACCATTGACTCACCATACACTTTGCAAAATGGATTCTTGTTTAAAGGAAACAAGTTGTGTGTTCCCAGAGGATCTTATAGGAACCTATTGATCAAGGAGGTACATGGGAGTGGCCTTGGAGGACACTTTGGGGTTCAGAAAACTGTGGACATACTACAAGATCAATTCCACTGGCCTAAGATGATGGGAGAAGTTCAAATAGTGCTCAGAAGGTGTGGAGTTTGTCAAAAGGCCAAGAGTTCTTTCCAAGCAGGACCTTACACTCCCCTACCAGTCCCATGTAGGCCTTGGGAGGATGTTAGTATGGATTTCATAATGGCATTGCCTAGGACAGCAAGAGGGAAGGATTCTATCATGGTGGTTGTGGATAGGTTCAGTAAGATGGCACATTTCATTGCATGCAAGAAGACTGAGGATGCTGTGAGTGTAGCAGAGCTATACCTTGATGAGGTGGTGAGGTTACATGGAGTTCCAAGGACCATTGTGTCTGACAGAGACACAAAGTTTATGAGCCATTTCTGGAGGACATTGTGGAAACTGCTTAACACTAGGTTATTGTTTAGTACCTCCCATCACCCTCAAACTGATGGCCAAACTGAGGTGACTAACAAGACCTTGGGAAGAATCTTGAGGTGTATAGTCAGCAAATCTCTCAAGGATTGGGACTTGAAGTTGGCTCAAGCAGAGTTCTCTTTCAATAGAGCTCCATCAGCAGCCACAGGCCACTCCCCCTTTGAAGTGGTCTATGGTACTAACCCCTTAATGCCTTTGAGTTTGTCTAATGTGTGCAGGTCAGAGGTCCACTATGATGCCAAGAAGAGGGTGGAACAAATGCTAAAACTCCATGAATCAGTCAGAAAGCAAATTGAGAAAGCCAATGATCTATACAAAAAGAATGCCAAGGTTCCTAAGACCAAGAAAGACTTTGCACCAGGAGACCTAGTATGGATCAACCTAAGGAAAGAGAGGTTCCCTTCCAAGAGAAAGAACAAGCTAGAGCCCAGGGCAGATGGTCCTTTTCAAGTCACAGAGAAGATAGGTCCCAATGCCTACAAAATTGATCTACCAGGAGAGTATGCAGTCCATGGAACATTCAATGTGGGAGATCTCAGTCCCTTCTATGAAGACTCTGAGGGGGAGGAAGACATAGGCTTGAGGTCAAGCCCTTTTCAACCTGGGGAGGCTGCAGCAGGAGCTCACCCAAGGGGTCTTGATGATCAAACCACATACAAGACAAGCTTGACCCCTCAGATGGAAGCTCGAGTTACAAGGTCTAAACAACAAGTTATGACAAGTCAAGAACAACCCAAGCCAAGCCACCCCAATGAAGAAGACAGTCCAAGACTCAACAACCCATGCCAAGCCCCAATACAACCCACATTACCCACACAAGACAGACAAAAAAACCTTCAGGCACAGACAGACCAATTCACAAACTCTGTATCTAGGAGGTACACCAGAGCATCCCAACCACCCCCACCATGGCCTACCATCAAGCCAACCCATTAAGCTACAAGTTTGCCCAGGACAAACCCTTTTGAAGTCTAGTAAAAATTCATGAAACAGACACCCCAAGTTAAGAGTCCAGCAAACAACTAAAAACAGAGAAGGTACATGTCAGATTGTGGCTTCCTTTTGTTTAAGTCAACTTGTCATCGTCCAAGGCAGGTCTTATCTAAGTTATAATAAGAATAGAGAGTCCCAAGGAGCAGCAACACACCCAGGCAAGGCAGCAAGACAACAAGAGCAACAGATTTCCATTTCAGGAAAAATCCAAAACTGCTTTATTTGCTTTTGTTCAGTCTGTTTTTCTTTTGTGTCTTGTGTCTGTTCTTATTAGTTGTTGAGCTCGTCCTATTGTGAGGCTCTTAATTAGTGTCAGTAGAAGTAGTTTAGATCCTAAGCTAGCCCTTGGATGATCCATACATCTAATGGCTCACAAGATATCAACCTCTCTATATAAAGGGGTCTTGTATGACTGTTGTAGGCAGACTTTGATGAATGAATGAACTTTGAGAAATCCCTCAAAACTATCAAACTTGTGCTAAGAGCTGTAGTTTGAAGCAAGCCTGATACATCTTCAAGGTGTTTGATCAGTGCCTTGTATTGTGAGTCAAGTTATATCTGTGCATTGCTGTGATTAACTTACTTGCTGTTGAGTCTAGTCTAGGGTGTTTGTGCTTTGCTGTAACACTTGAAAACTGTCTCTAAACTAGTCTTTGAGTCCTTTTCTCTTGTGCCTTGCTGTAGAGGATTGTCTCCAAGTCATATCCCTTGTATCTTTCAGCTAAAATAACTCACAATCCCTAAAACAACACCCCTTGTTACTTGATATTGTATTCAGTTTGAGTCAAGCTAATCAAGTCACTTAAAACTTGTGAACCTTAGTAGTTTACACTCCATATAGTCAGCAAATCCCTCAAGGATTAGGACTTAAAGCTAGCTCAAGCAGAGTTCTCTTTCAATAGAGCTCCATCAGCAGCCACATGCCACTCCCCCTTTGAAGTGGTCTATGGTACTAACCCCTTAATGCCTTTGAATTTGTCTAATGTGTGCAGGTCAGAGGTCCACTATGATGCCAACAAAAGGGTGGAACAAATGCTAAAACTCCATGAATTAGTCAGAAAACAAATTGAGAAGACCAATGATCTATACAAAAAGAATGCCAAGGTTCCTAAGATCAAGAAAGACTTTGCACCGGGAGACTTAGTATGGATCAACCTAAGGAAAGAAAGGTTCCCTTCCAAGAGAAAGAATAAGCTAGAGCCACGAGCAGATGGTCCTTTTCAAGTCATAGAGAAGATAGGTCCTAATGCCTACAGAATTGATCTACCAGGATAGTATGCAGTGCATGGAACATTCAATATTGGAGATCTTAGTCCCTTCTATGAAGACTGTGAGGGGGAGGAAGACACATGCTTGAGGTCAAGCCCATTTCATCCTGGGGAGGCTGCAGCAGGAGCTCACCCAAGGGGCCTTGATGATCAAGCCACAAACAAGACAAGCCTGACCCCAAGATCCCCTCAGATGGAAGCTCGAGTCACAAGGTCCAAACAACAAGCCATGACAGGCCAAACTCAAGCCAGGCCAAGCCAAGACATTGAGGAAGATAGTCCAGGGCTCAGCAAGCCATGTCAAGCCCCAACTCAGTCCACATTTCCCACACAAGACAGAAACAATGCCATTCGGAACCAGGCAGACCCATCATCAAACCCTGCACCAAGGAGGTACACCAGGGCATCTCAACCACCCCCACCATGGCCTACCATCAAGCCAACCCCCCCAAGCTACAAGTTTGTCCAAGATAACCCCTCTTGAAGTCTAGCAAAAACACAAGTAACAAGCACCCCAAGCTAGAGTCCAGTAAACATTAAAACAGAGAAGGTACAAGTCAGATTGTGGCTTCCTTTTTGCTTAAGTCAACTTGTCCTCGTCCAAGGCAGGTCTTATCTAAGTTCTAATAAGAGTAGAGAGTCCCAAGGAGTAGCAACACATCCAGGCAAGGCAACAAGACAACAGGAACAACAGATTTCCATTTCAGGAAAACTCCAAAACTGCTTTATTTGCTTTTTGTTCAGTCTATTCTTTGTGTCTTGTGTCTGTACTTTATAGTTGTTGAGCTCGTCCTATTGTAAGGCTTTTAATTAGTGTCAGTTGTAGTAGTTTAGATCCTAAGCTGACCCTTGGATGATCTATACATTTAATGGTTCACAAGATATCAGCCTCCCTATATAAGGAGGTCTTTGTATGTTGTTTTAATCATACTTTATGAATGAATTAAACTTTGATAAATCCCTAAAATATTTCAAACTTGTGCTAAGAGCTGTAGTTTGAGTCAAGCCTGATACATCTACAAGGTGTTTGATCAGTGTATTGCTTTGTGAGTCAAGTTATATCTGTGCCTTGCTGTGGTTAACTTGCTTGCTGTTTGAGTCTAGTCTAGGGTGTTTGTGCTTTGCTGTAACACTTTAAACCTGTCTCAAAACTAGTCTTTGAGTCCTTTCTCTTGTGCCTTGCTGTAGGGAAGTTTCTCTAAGTCATATCCCTTGAACTTTAATTAATATAAACCAATCTCTCTAAAACAGCCTCCATTTCTACTTGAGTTGTTTTCAGTTTAAGTGAACCTAGTCAAGCATTCATCAAAACTTGTAAACCTTAGTAGTTTACACTCCAGTTAGTGATGTCGAATTCTTGTAAATCTTCCTGCTGACTTCATCGTGATCTTCTTATCCCTAAGAGTTCGATTTGTTTCGTTTTTGCGTGTTTTGTATATATTTTGTTACCCTGAATTGTGTGTGAGATGTGTGAGTCGCTCTATGTACGTGTAATGTCTTCCTATTTTGATTTTATCTTTGAGAAAACCTTCAAATTTCCATATTGTATTCCAAATTTAACTTTTCAAAGAAGTCTAAGGATGGATTGTGTACCCTCTTTTTGGAGAAAATGGATTCCTTTTGCTTTTATATTTGGATTTTTCGTTGGTTGGATGTTTGGACTTGTTATTGGAGACGGCTGGTGACTAGTCCTGCACTTACTAACGTTTGTTTGATTTTCGATTTCACTATTAAGACATTGATTTGATCTGGATATTTAGAGTTCTCGTTCGCGACGGGCGCTCTTGAGATCCGTAAATAAAGTTTCGCACTTATGAAAAATTTCCTTAAACCAATTTTGAGATGAACCTCGTTTCATAAATGTTTCCCTTCTAAAAGTTTTCGTATTAATTTTGAAAACCGATTCTTGTCCTTGATACTTTTGTTTTCTACTCTCAAGTTTCGAGGACGAAACGTTTTAAAAGGTGGGGTGATTGTAACACCCGCAAAGGTACCCTATTTGTAATTTAAAATATTATACGGATACTGTGACACCCTCAAATTTGCGGAAAGAAAAAAAATTATTTAAATACATAAAAGATAAGAATACAATAAAAGGTGTCATAAATAAAAAGGTTCATTACAAAACGGAAATAATATTATACAAAAGAAATATACAAGACGTGAGACATATCTCCCGTATAAATACGGAAATAAAAGAGTGTATAATAATATACAATCTAAGAACCGAATATAGGTCCAAGGTAATTACTTCGCTCACTAGCTCGTCAATGTACCCAATGTATGCATCACAAACCTGCCAACCGCATTAAATATAAACACGGAAGCCACAGTCAGTAAAAAGTAACTCCGAGTTCTCCCAGCCACGAAATGTCGAGTTTAATAAAACATGAATAACATAAAAGCAATGTATATTAAAAATACAAAACTTTAACATATATGATATGCTTTTCATGTTATGAAACTATTAACTAACATATAACCTATCATATGAAAGCTATCATGTGAATCCGATAATAAAATATAACACGAGGTAGGGAAGCTGGTATGCTAGCTCAGAGGTTACCATGTAACATGGCCATGATACACTCAAACCCTAATCAACACGTAATCATGTGACTCAGTTAACAATCGGTAATCCAAACTCTATCAATCTTAGCCGGCTTGCATCTCACCTTCTAAAATTCATAGAATCATACAAACATGAAAGACCAATACTTCTACAAACATGCATAAGTTCTTAGTACAGTCAATAGTCGACTTCTGTAACTCAAGTCTATACCACGAGGTAGGGAAAACATCATAGTCATAGAACTGGATCAGACCTAGCGACAACATTCCCCGTCCCATGACATAACCGTACATGAGAAACTCTACTAGGCGACCCCCTAAGCAAGATGGCTAGTACTTAAGCTGGCTCCATTCCCGAAGTGGAACTCTTAGGCAGCCATG
>JAIUZE010033934.1:0-21941 GCA_022085475.1 Heliosperma pusillum | reverse complement strand
GTGACAACTTGCCTTCTAACATTTCGTGACATATGCATTTGGCCGTGGAAATATGACGCCCCTTAACTAAGTGTACTACTGTATCATCCCAATTACATTACCTCATTTATAAGCGACGAATAAACATGTTATTTCATCAGTTTTTAAAGTTTGTTAATTCGACAATTTAAATCGAATTATTAGTATACAACATGATCAATATCATATCCATTACCATTCTAACTTTTTCTAACGACGTCGAATTTCAAATTATGATGTACTCCAGTTTGTCAATTACGCCATTAAAATCAAACTACTATCATACAGCAAAATCAAATACATTTCCCCCATCATATCAAATTTTTAATCTATTACTACAAAAACAAATATTCTAATCACAGTAAAATACGCAATGGAGTAAAAAAGCCACAATTGTGAATTAATAAATCAAAATAACTACTAAATTGAAGGCGAAAGAGAAGATTTAATGAAAATTGAAGTTGTAATAAGAGAGAAAATGAAATTACCAGGTATTGATATGCAGTATTTGGGGATCTATATCATTCGTTCTTCAATTTGTCATCAATTTTTTTCTAGGGTTTATAGTGTTAGTATTCCTGCCATTTTTGGATAATGAGAGACTTATTACTTACCGTTAATCGAAGCTATTTCATCTTTTAGTTTAAGTTTCATCGAAACTATTTTATGTTCGGTTCGGTTTTGTTTCATTATACAACCAACTAGTATTGGTATCCGGCTCCGCCCGGGCTATTCATATTTATCGTTATAATTTATTTTAATTAAATATACTTTTAAACTGTATAACTCATAAATTTGTCATCAATATATTTTCTTATGAGATATCTTCAAATTACGATAAAATAAATTATTAGACAATTCATTACTCCCACTATTAATATTTTACTTTAATCAATTTGTCGTCTAATTGTTCGTATATATTTTTTTTATTGTTAGTATTGTTTCTTTTATTACATTCGTTATTACTAATGTTACTTTCACTACTCCCACGGTAATTCTTGATACTTTCACTAATGGCGCATTAATATTGAAATAAAATTTCACTACCCCCGCTGTTGTTCTATTACTTTCATTACTCCCGGCTCTAATATTGTTACTTTGACTATTGAACTAAATAATTACTATAATTTGGTTAGTTGATGATTAAACATGCAATTTGAGTACATATGCAATTTTAAGAGGCTCATATATTTATATAAATATATTACATATATGTTAAATCAATTTAAAATAATAATGCAATATTATATCTTTTGGAAACCTAGCTTGATTTATTTACCTTTAAATAGTTTCCAAAATATTATGTATAAGTTAAATAATTATAAATTTTTAATTAATGCATATTGTATGCTACTAATTAATACCATAAGTGGGGTATGTTTATTTTAAGGAAAATCACCATATTCTAGTATTTTCTAAATTTATACTTGAACCAAAACTATATAATTTTTACATTAAAATCCCTTGATCAGGTCTATCACACAGCGGTATCGATTAAAAACTATATAGTATAATTAATTTGTATAACTTTATTTAATTACATGGAAGTCCCTTGGTTTCAGGATTTAATATATAGTATAAATTGCTTTATATAATTAAACTAATTTAAATTTAGTTTGTTTAACTACATTGATTTTAATTTATTTTTTTTAAATAAATGTTAAGTTAAGTTAAATTAAGTAAGTTAATCCTTTTTATTAAGTTGGTTTACTTATATCTAAAATTTGATTAATTCAAGTTTAATTAAATTATGTTAAGATAAGTATTTATGTTTAATTAAATTAGAGTTTAAGTTATGTTAAGTTAAGTTAACTCCAACAAAGTTACGTTAATTTGACCCTTCGGGGATATCAAATAAAATTGGAACGATACAAAGTTAAATTAATTTAAGTCTACGTAAATTAATATAATTTGAATTAATTTTAGTCTTGTGTAAGGCAATTTTACATTAATATAGTTGTACAACGGATTCAACACTGCGTTGTTAGTGGGTAAAAATTGTTACTTAAAGATTTCGTACGGAAATTTGTATAAAATCGCTTTACATAAGTATTTGTGGAAATTAAGCTAATTGTAAGTTAAGTTAAATTAAGTTGTATGAAATAAAGTTTAAGCTAAATTATAAGTTAACTTAAGTTTAATAAAGTTATTCAAATTTAGATAAAGTGCTCGTTTGGTTGTCATAAGAGAATTAATTTCCCATGCATTTATAAAATATAAGAATTGGACAACTCATGTGAATTGTCCAAAACACGTTTGGTTGGCATCCGATAGTTGAATTGACACGGGAGTTTCAACTACCTAGCAAGTTTTCTCTCATATTGTCTAGAACTGTCAGCTAGATGTGCAATTATTCCCCAGGCTTGAGACGGATTTTTATTTAAAATGTTCCCTCCACAAGCGGAATGTATCATGCGACCATCCTCTTCGACGAGTCCGCCAAAAATACAAAATCAAGTCTTTTTCAGAGTAACCATGGTAAGGACAACTAGCGCAAAGTTGCTTGAACCTCTCAAAGAAGTCATACATCGTCTCACCTTCCTTCTGCTCGACATTGCTAATGGCTCTCTTTAAGTGTGCTGATCAGGATGGAGGAAAATATTTTTCTAAGAACGCCTTCTTCATTTCCACCCAAGTAGTGATGCTTCCAGGTGGAAGATTGTATAACCAATCCTTTGCATTCCCCTTTAATGAGAAGGGAAAAGCTCGCAACTAAAGTTGCTCATCGGTGACACCAGATGGTTTCATGCCAGTACAAACCGTATGAAAATCTGCAAGATGCTTGTTCGGATCCTCAATACTTGTCCCGTTAAATTGAGGTAGATGATGTATCAAGCCCGACTTTAACTCGAACGTAACACCATCATCTAGAGTTGGGAATGTGATGCATAGTGATTGGACGGTAAGATCAGGAGCAAGCTCCCTCAAAGTGCGAGTCTCTCCAGCCATAATCACTGTAGTATCTGAATCGGAGTGTGTATCTTCCTCGGAATCTGGATGCTCAAAATCAACTAATGAACTATCTTTGATTTGCCTTAACCTGAAAAGTGTACGTTCAATCTCTGAGTCGTAAAGCTCAAGTGCTTGGTTAGTAGCACGAGTATTAGGCATAAACAAACTAATAATAAACTAATTAAATGAAACAAACTAACTAACTAACTAAGAACTCTATACTATAAAACACAAAAATTAACTATTGTCTTCCCCGGCAACGACGCCAAAATTTGGTGAGCCGAAGTCGTTATGCTCCCAAAGATAAATAATAAAGTCCTATTACCTTAAATTATATAGTAGAGGTAAGTCGGGTGTCAAATCCACAGGGAAGGCTATGCAATTAATATGCTTAAAGTAAAGAATATAAGTGACAATAATATGGGGGGTTTAATGATTGATTAAGCTATAACTATCAAACAAATAATAAAGCTGGGTGAATTCAGATAGTTAAAAGGTCTTGGGTCACCAAACATCCACTATCAACAAACCAATTGATCATCGATTGTCTTTAATTCAATTACTCCCAAGTACTCTATTGTGGAAATATAGGTTTCCTTCTTCCTCTTAAGTTTAGTCAACTAAATCAAAACGCGATATTAGAGGACCCTAATTAATGAACAATCATCTAAGCCAAGCGTCTAGATTTAATCTAACAACAACATTAACATTCAAAGGAAGCAATAAATATAACGATCTTTAACACACGCAATTAACGATTCAAATTATATGTTTAGTCTCTTCTTAATCCTAATAACGATGAAACGCATACAAATTATTAGGGTAAAGTTTGCTACTTTAGTCAAGATTAATTGAACAATTACGAATTCAATATCTAAACTTGCAATAGATTAATGGAAGCAATCACTAATTGATCAGATTAGCAAGAGAAGCGATAATCATAAAATAAGAGCAAGAGACATAAACAATACTTGAGGAATAAAGAAAGAAAGAACAATCTCACAATTAATTAGTCAATAATTTCAATATATCGATCCAAGAAAGAGACGATTGCTTCCTCATAGTTTTATAAGCAAAAGAATAATTAGGGTAAGAGAGTTTTTTCCCTAATTATAATTATTGAATATGAAATAATAATATGAATAATAAAATACCTACTTATAATAATGAAAACTAACCTAATAATATTACCCCCCTAATTTAATAACAATATTAATAATAACGTAATAACATAGTAACAATTGAACAAAACCAAGCATAGCCTAAACTATCACTTTCGCGATCTGGGCGGCTCGCCCACTCCTGGGCGACTAGCCCAGACTCTGATGAATTTATGTTCTTTTGGGCGGCTCTCCCGACTGCTTCTTGCTATTTTGCTCTCTTCCTCTATGGTCTTCATTAAAACCAAGCTTCACTCGGTTTCCGTCATCTTCATTATACTCGGGTCAAATCGGTGGAAATAACTCAATATAAGAATGATTGAGCACGATACATTAACGTAATATTACCCATGAAATACCGACTTTTAGCTCATAGAAAGTTACTCCAACGACTGTCTTAACATGTACAAAACTCGTCTTATCACAACCAAACGAGCTATTTAAAGTTAATAAAGTTCATTTTTAATTTAATTAAGGTCTAACCCAATGAAATAGTCTGTGTGATGCCGTTGCATTTAAGTTATTAAATCATTGATAGATTAATAAATGAAATATGTTTACCGGCTCAAAACAAAACGTCTTCCAGATTACATATAAATGAAATCAGTCAAGACATTGTATGATACAAAGTATTAACATTTGAACAAACACATAAATGAAATCAGTCGAGACATTGTATGATATAACAATTGTTAAGAGGTTAAGAGGTTACAAAATTAATCTTACTATCAATTTTTTTTTGTTAGACAATGCAAGTTCAATGTCATCCCATTTTTAGCTAATGTACGAGCTCAACCAAATTGGGTACATCCTAAGCAAAGTTATGCAAGAATGTCTGAATACATTTCACATAATTAAACACAACTTCTATGCCAAAAGTTACATGTTTTTACGATCATCCTACATTCACATTACATTGATCATTTCGCACTAAGATTGCACAATCAAGACGACAGAAAACGCAGCTGATAGACAATAAAACAAAGCTAGCACTTATATCTACATAAATCACTACAGAAGTGCTACCGCATATAACCACATCCAAATTTAGCCAAGTTTGATTCTTCATAGTTATCCCCTGGAGTCAGTTTCAAAATCCAATTCACCTGGCAGAAATAGCAGATCAGAAGCAGAACCACAAACAATTACGTTTATATGAGACGGTCTCACATTTGAGACCAATCCATTTATCCTATGATTGGCTAAGAACTATATAGGAATTGGGTTTGGTGGCAAGCGGGGGTGTACATATCGACTTTCTATGATACAAGACCTAAATTGAGCACCCAATCAAGCTCTTTTATTTACTCTTTAATAATTCGGACAACTTTGCTTCAAGGACTTAAAATACCATGGGATAGTAAATCAGTTACATTAACATTTTGGCTTCTTCGCAATCAAAAAGCACAATTAAAAATGACCTTGATAATTATAACATTCAGATTCGAAGGTTTTGATCAAGCCAATTCTTGTAAAATATTCTCCCATCATTTTGCTTCTACTGGTTTGTTCATAGTTCAAATTCTCTTCTCACTCCAAAGAGCGTTATATTGCTTGCATGCAAACTAAAATCAAGATCGCTTCATCTAAAAAAGAGGAGGAAAATGAAAAGGACCATCCTATACCTGGAGTTCTAGAGGGTGTTGAATACTCTCTGGTTACTCATCTCCAGATCGGTCATTGCCACTGTTTTCTGGCCTCAACACCTTTTTAGACCTCAACTTGGATGACGATTTAATGACATCAATCAAAGCAACATCCTCATCTTCCTCCTCCTGTTCATCTTCCTTGTCTGGTGCTTCTTGGTCCGATGAGCCAATTGCATCCTCTTCCTCGCTCGAACTTTGCTCATCAAACAACTTCTTTCCCCGTATGTTACGTTGTTTGGGTCGACGGGCTCGTCTCACAGAAGATCCTTCTTTCTCATCAGCACCTGAAATCACATACCATAACATCAACACAGGGTATGGCTAAAATGCATCATAGATTATAGAGTCAAATAGAAAATAACACCTAGCACTAAATAAAATGCTTTTTTTTTCCGGAATAGCATTCCCACTAAATGTTGCTAACAACTGAAAGATGGTAAGAGGCTACTATTTTGCAGTAGGTTACATTCTAATTAAGAAAAGTTCACTCATATGATCATATTCATATGTACTGAAGAGGCAAAGTCTACAATGCGACTACAAAAGTGGGAAAGTCTGGCAAATACAAAATAAAATTTCCTGTACAGTGCCAGTAAGCTTGCAGCACATGCCCTATAGAATAGTAGATTTACATGGGGAAAAAGCAAAGAGAAGGGCATCCTAACATGCAGATTTGGGAATCAAAAACTATGAAACTGAAAAACTGATGAAAAGGTAGCACAGGGAGGGAGACAATGAAGCAATGATGAAGTTATACTGCTACACATTATACAAAGGTGAAGGGAACACTCTGTTTGCAGGACATAGTCATGGAATGAATTCATTTAGGTTCCAGGCTCGTGCATCTGAGATAAACATAATGCATCTCTTCTCACAACACAAAAGTTGAAAATGTGGGGATTTATAAGGTTTCTTGGAAACTAATGCCAACAGATATCTAGAGACATTAAGCTCTTACATCCATAACATACGAATATCACACAATGTTCAAAGTTTCAAACACATCTCACTAATAGTGTAATTTACTTGAAAAATAAAGTAAATGATAGCACAGAAGTACCTGCAAATCCTTCCATCTTTGCACATCTATCTTTCAGGGTCTCGACAAATACATGATGGGGACGCCAGCCACTAGGGTCTTCATCTGTATTTATATTATCTGTACGTCCTTGGATGTTTTTCAAGCTTCAGGAACCAAAGTTCACACATATATTAGGTTATAATTACTAGTCGGAAATAACTTAAATTCGTAAAAGACGTCACTTACAGGTCAGGAAGATCAACAAGAGGAAGTTTCCCGACGAAAGGTAGTACAGCACCTACCAAGAACGATAGCTTCTTGGGAGCATCTACAAACGCATAGTCTATGCCATCCTTCACAATTTTGAGGATATCTGATCTATGCTTACTTCTAATAGCACCAACAATTGTTCCTGATAGCTGAACAGCAAGTTCCTTCAAATCGTTGAAAGACTTGTTCACAGAAGAATTGTCACCACTTTTAGATTGTTGAGCCATATGACGATTATGTGCCTGCCAATATAACAGAAAATGACTATATAGCGAACGAATAATATTTGCTTATGCACAAACAATGTTTCTCTATTTGAGAATGAAGAAACCAAATAACCAGTTGAGACTGCATCGTGTTTGACCATTCATCAAAATATCAGATATATACAGACCAAGAATTAGCTTTACGAAATGACATTACAATAAGTTTCTCTAACTCTACAAACTTTTGCTTTACTTCATTAGTCCAAATTCTCAACCTTTTTTATGCAATTTAAGGAAAGCTTACTTCATCTCCAGCTCTTTTCTGCTTTCTAGTTCCCACAAACATGTGAGTTCCACAACACTTGTAGAGTTCTAGAGAGAAAGGGTTATTTATAATTTTATATGACATCTTTATGCAAAATGAAAGACTGCCAATAGTGAAGGACTGGTACGAAAAAAGAAGTGAAGCAGGCCAATTACATATGGATAGTCAAACTCAGTTCAGAAACAGCTGAGTAATGACTTACCCTTTTCAGTGCTTCAAGAGAGATAGCAAAAATATTCTCATCTTTTTTCCGAAGAACAACAATAAGCTGCTTAACCACCTCAGCGATATTGGTTCCGTGCATCACAAAATGAGAGATAATCTCAGGAGCAAGGTACTCCTACATCAACATTGCCAATCCACCCGGAAAATCATTTTACAGAATTTATGACACACACGCGAGTTCCATCTCTACACGCTTTACAAAAGTTAGATGACTAGAAACATTGATAAGATCGATAATGTCTTTTACCAGCGGAATAACATCACCAGTAACAAGCTTTCCAGCTGCAATCATAACTGCATCACGCGTTGTGTCTTCTACATACTCCCGGTTGACATCTTCATCTTCCGTTTCCTCTGAAAGAGGGTGTAAATTACATGGGTCAAGTTCACAATCAAAATGATCCGCTTCAACATGTTATGTTCCATTATCTTTTCAATAAGAAACAAAAGAGCTGGTGGCTCAATGTAGTTGTACAAAACACAGTATCTTTCCACTTGATTTTCTTTTTAAATGGATAGCAACATACAAAGCTCTCCATGCTTTCAGCACGTGGAAAAGCTTTCATACACCAAACATCTCACCCTTTACCTCACCATAGGCAAGCGCTTTTGAAGCACTCAGATAATGGTGTTGCTATAGGAACCAAACAAATGCAGCTCTTACGTAAATGGCTTCTAGTGCCCGGATATATTATTTCCAAACCCCTCTTTGTGCAGCAGGTATAATTAAGAATTACATGTCTCCACTATTTAAGTCAGATACACCCACCTCATCATACATACATCAAATGGTAGTGTTTTCCTCTTCGTCCTTTGAACAATTTGTATTACTTACTATATAACCCCCATCCATCAAAGCCCAAAAACAAATACAATAAACTAATGAAGATGGTGCCCTATTTTGAGTAAGATTACGTACTTGATAGCTCAAGCTGCTGCGAACATAGAGTCCAAAATTTCACAACAATAGACTGTTCTGGACGAAACCCCAGAACTTCCAGGGCTGTAGATGTGAACCGGGATTTTTTGAATACACACCAGAGCTCAGCGAGCATAGTGCAAACCTAGCAAAAAATATGGAATTTAGTTAAGACAGTCAAACACACTTCCATCTAAGCATTTAAAACAGATGCCACATCAAAACATCTGCACTCATTAGAAAAATAAAAAATAAAAAGTAATGATTAAAGGAGCTTACTCTGCAACCAAGATGATGCCCAAGCTTTATCTCTGGTTGGCTTTGAGAAGGCGGCAGAAAGTAATCCAACTGCTTAAACAAAATATCACGTCTAGAGAGCAAAGAAGATATAGCCCCTTCGGATACAGATTCAGAATTCACTACAGAGTACAGAGCCCAATTAACGTGCAGAAACATGTTAAGCAGCAGGAAACTGCTCACCTGTTTAAGGCAACAAATGATACTAAAATTGAGAAACAGAAAACAGCAACTGAAGTAAAATAACAAAGTTTATTGCTGCTGGGGTTTACAACATACCTCCTCATCTACATTCCTAAAACCTTCAAGCATAGAGGTGAACTCCTCATATAAGCTATCTATAGGCACAGATTTTGACAACTGAAGCTCGTACAGTCTTTTCAGGTTCACAAGAAGAGGATATTCATCATCACCATCCTGTAGTCAACAGTATGTCCAATTTGTGAGACCAAGTAAATAGGCCCATTAACAAAAAAATTACTTGGAAAGAGATTTACCGCCACTTCTTTCATAGCTATCTTAAGTTTTGATAAAAGTTCATCCTCGAGTTCTTTGAGTTTGTTGTTGGCAAATTCTTGAAGTTCCCCTTTACTCTCTACTGAACAAAAGTTCATAGCTTTTACACATGTTCGAAGAGTGTCCTTGTCACCGTGTTTGAAAAATGCCTCCTTCATGAGCTGAAGCACAGTCTTAAAATTCTGGACAAAGGAGTTTTTAACTTCAGGGACTAATATTCCTCATATTAAATAGCACAAATATTACGAAAAAAAGAGGCATTTGGTTACCTGTTCCTGTCTTTTAAGTGAATAAAGCTCAAGATTCATGTATAGGACGATTTCAACCAACGGTGGAGCTTTTGTCTTGTCTCCCACATATTTACGTAAGAGTTGGCCATAGTTTTTCATCATTGCTACAGTAATTTCTTGCTTGGATGTTTCCATAACTTCCTAAATATATACGTAAAATGAAATCAAATAGATATACTCGATCACAAAGAGTCAAAGACACAAACAGATAACTGATTCAGAATTTGAGTTGTCCATGAAAATTAGGACTTCCTCAAGAATACATGTTCTGGTCTTGTTTATTATCCTCACTTTTTACAGATATCACAACACTAGATGTTCCATAAAAGCAACTGTTCCTTAGTCCTCACCCCAATCCATAGGGAGTAGCGAATCAAGGGAGAGGGTTTGTCCTTGTACATCCTGGAGATATCTAGCAGTCAGGTAAGGGTATCTCAAAATAAATGTTAAAGGGAGCTACAAACATATAAATACTATAAATCAGCTTTCCTCTAGACCAAACCCCGCCTATCTACCAGACTAGCAGTGCAGATTTCAAGAGATGGCTTGTTATTTATGGCAAGACCTTTGCAGAATTGCAGCTGCCTGGGAAGAGCGGGGTTGCCTCTGTACATCTCGAAGCAAACAATAATTTTCTGACCAATGTTTAGGTAGACAGAAAAAAAGATTTATTCAGAAGTCATCAACCTAGGGCCTCTAGTGGTCTTTATAATTCAAGAGGAATGACTACGCATGCATCTTGAAGTGTTCAAGTTGTTTGTAAACTACTTTTGGATTGTCAAGGCTGGTCTCTGTCAAATGTCCACAGCTTACAGCTTTATTGAGATATTTCGATTGAAATAAGGCTTTCCATAAAGCAACAACCCACATATCCCGAGTTAATATACAGCTCGCTGAACAATGCAAGCCACAATCTGACACAAGCCGGACGGTTAAAGATACCGACCTTACAGAGGAAGAGCAGATACTAACATGTGAATGCTTCAAATTAGTTATCAATTATCACACTTCTGGGACCTGTACATGATTCTATAATAGAAGACAGGGGCCAGTTTCTTTCACAAGCAGCGGAGATTGTTAACTGCATTAAAGAAATTCTGCTCTCCTTTCTTTTTTTACCTTGGCAAGGAGTGAAAAATATATTTCATGATCTCATATCATTCATCCCTTTGAAAACGCAAATTTCAGTCTTTCACTGAGAAAATGTTGGGTCATTTAAACATGAGCCCTTCTCTGATTTGAAACAACAGAGGTTGACCATCCACCTAATAAAAATCATAATTCTATATGTTGCGATAATGAGATGCCTGCTTCAACAATTTGCATATTTTAGAATTCTTTGGCTTCTTTTTTCATCTTCCTGTTTGAAAACCTCTCTCCGTACATTGGATGTCACCTTTGTACACAAAGAGAGCTTGTAAAAACGTTAAACCTTAAAGTTGTTTGTAGGACGACGAAATATTGATTTCTTCATAATTACTCCACATATAATTCCCCTTCTAGCAATAACACTATAACAGCCTGTACAAGATTGAAAGCATGGTTACCGGATTCCCTATAAATACGCCCTTAACAATTCGTGATTCGCTCTAATAGAATGTGTTATATATTTGTATGTATATTCAGTAAGCGACATGATAGAATTCGCTATTAACGATCGCGAATCGTAAGATACCTGGAAGAATCCGGTAACCCTGATTGAAAGAGACGTTTTGTTTTCATGAAAACCAACAGGGAGGTAAATGAGACATTTATTGGGTAATTGAGAAGACCAGCGTATCTCATGAAGCAGGACCAAGGTAGCTGGTTGGCCCCTCCAGTCCTTCACATCATTACCTACGCCCTTGTTTCCTCTCAATGCAAAGCGGCTTTGAAAAATAAACATTGGTCATTGCTGATGGAATGCTTAAGAACTATGTTGCTCGGACTCGGTTATAAGTATCCGACACGGGTGCGTGTCCAAGTGTCCGATTCGTCTATATTATGGAAAAGAAATCATGTGTTTGGTGTAAAATGAAGTGTCCGAGTGTCCTACCCATGTCCGAGTGTCGAGTGTCCGACATGGGTACGCGAGGTAATCTCGAAGCGTCCGAGCAACATAGCTTAAGAATAGGCACCAATGCGTCTAAGTTGAATTGGCTGAGTACACTTACGACTTACCCACATTTCAAAATGGAACCTGGGGAATTTTGCTCTAATGAGATGTACCAAAAGGGGCAACTATTGCGCCAGCGGTAGTTTATAAGTTGAGGTCAAACTCTCTCCTTCAGTGTCGAGGTAATAATCATACACGATTGTAAACTTAGTAGCCAGGCACAAAATCAAGGGACAGTTCATGACTTAGAACTTAGCATTCATAACGGGAAATAATAAACAATATGTGCTGAATAACTCAGTGTACATATTATATTGGCTGCCTGGCTGGTGTGCCATAAATGTGGTTGGCACCTCCTCAAATATGGTTGTAGTAAGTTAGTAACCTTAGAGACTTCTAAAAGGTGGTTGTGATGCAATGACACTGACCACATATAATAAAACATGTGTGACAACCCCTTTTTGTCCTTTCAAGTACGAGTATATTTCTACATAACTATCCCCCCGGCCACCCCTTCAACAAAAGAGATAAAATGGAGCTCCTTAAAAAACACGTAGAATATTATGACATAAGGATGACATGCAACGGAAAAGAGAAATAGAAAACCTTTTGAGCTTTTGTATAGTATTGTTTTCGATTATCAGTAGCAGGTACGATCCTTTCTCCAACAGCCTTCTTGATAGACGCACAAAGGAGTCGGATCAAGTTTGTTGCATCAGTTTCAGTAAGCTCAATCGATGGATTTTCATTCAACAGAGTAGAAATTATGCACTTCCAGTCCTACAGCACAGATCAGAGAGAACAGAACATTTACCTTCTTATTCACCGAGTAATCGAGTATATAGAAGGGACATGTATGTGGCAATGTAAAAACTTACAAAAAAAGTAGTGACATGGGCAAATTAAGAAGGCTAATATTAAAAAGATTTCCAGAACTTACTTTCATGGCATTCATGTACTCCCAGACGTCATCAATGACATATGTTATCAAAATAGGATCAGTTGAAAATTCTCTCAGGATTTGTAACAATCTACTAATTGTAACCAGAGAAGACGATGTGTCTGCAGCAAAACACAACAGTGAATAAAAAAGTCCCCTACGCATACTTGCAACAAACTGAATCCATTGGATATAAAACCTTTTGAGTGAGACTGTGAACTGTTGGATTTCTGTGCAATCAAGTGATCATAGACCAGCTCTCCTATTGCACGTCTGATTTCTGGAGGTTCAACGACAAGCAGATCATACAACGGACCTAAGTCGTCATCTTTTAAAAGCTGATGCCTGGAAAGCCAACAAGAATTGTAACCACAACAAGGCTTAAATTCAAAGCCAAAAATGAGAGATGGAGTTCTCTAACGAATGATTCAATAGATACCTTAGCAAGTGCTTAACAAGTCCAATGGAACATACAGCCACTGAGACATCAATGTCATCGGCAAGATCAATCATCCTGTTGGAGAATCTCTGCGTAAAAAGATCAAGGGATGGCAAATTATCATCCACTTCGTAAAGGCTCTGCAACCCACCGATGGAAGCTTTTCTCACAGCAGCACTCTGGATTCATATCAAGTCCATAACAAGGGGAAAGAAAGAAAACATTTCAGTAGCGCATTAAAATTAATACGTGAAAAAAGCAGTTTCTTCCACTACCTTAAGGTAATAATCTATCAGAAAATACCAGGGCATACCTTGTCACTCAAAGTCCACCCAAGATACTTAAGGTATCGATCCTGAAGGAACAACGAAGGGTATGACAAGATCCAGACACCCAATGATTGTATACAGGACATCCGGATTATGGGATCAATGTCTCGATAACGATGCATAAATAGTCTACAAACAACATTCAGATGATTATCAAACAATGAGCATGGATTTTATTAAAAATGGAAGTACATGAAGCGCCATAAAACTAGCTGGTCATTGAAAAACTAGATTAGCACAGGTATCAAGTAGTTAACACGTATAGTATAACAATTGAGAAGTTTCCTACCTCAAAACACAGAAATAGACGTAAAAGACATCAAGAATAAACTGAAAGGTTTCCAATATAGAAAGGAAAGTTACCAAATCATTAATCTCCCACTCATAAATAGATCAAATATCATTGAGCACACTTGCATAAGTGAAATTAATAACATGTGTTGTATATTTCAGACAACTGCATAAAGGCTGATGGGAAGCACATTTAACATTTCTAAGTTCTCCTGGTCCCCTCTTCCCCTCTCTCAAACAAAGGCCCAAGAAGAAGCATATCCGAAGCTGACAGATTTGAAGGGTTCTAATGTCAACGACTTTGACTGATCTTCATGATACAAGTTCATCCTTCCATTTTTTTGCCACAATTGCCTACTCAACTTACGTGTACGGAAGTCCACTCGGGAGATATTACCCGTAAAACAAAAACCTAATGACTGTCTGTATTTGGTGTTCCCAGTTGGAAAAACATTTGAGAAAGCAATATAACTTTACCCCTTAAATATCTTGTCCATCAGCTCTTCAATAATTGTTATTTTTTCATGAGTCGTCATCAGTCTCTTGTTGAGAGACTCCGCTCGAGGACCCTCTGCTCTTTTCTTGTTCTCAGCATTTAACTGTCTCTGTGTAGTTTCACGCTGAGATCCAAGCATTTTTGCAACGGTGATGAATGACGTGACAAGCTGAAGGCCAACCAATGAAGCGACCTGGCGAAAGATCCGTGGTGGAGTGCTGAAATGTGAAATCGATGAGTCATGGGTATTAAGGGCCTAAAATTTATCAAGAAAAAGCTTTAAAAGGTTAAGTAACGGACCAGGATATAGCAATTACATAGTCTGTGCACTTCTCAAGCAAAACCCCGTCAAACAATGGGCCATTTTGACATTCAACCACCAAATTGTCCCAAAAGTAAACGATATTATCTTTGAGGTTGTTGAAATCCTTCTTTTTTGAGCTCTGATAATCCTCAACTTCGCCCTAATGATTGCATGAGTGTTAAACACTCCAATAGGAAGCACTCAAGGGAAATCACACAGCAGAAATTTAAGCTTCTACAATTGCATGAAATTGTAGAAAAATCATAGATACCTTCCGTGCGAGATTAACCAAAGCCAGGACTACATTGTCAACATCAAGCTCCTCAAAAGGATCTCCTTCAATGTGATACTTCGCACCGCATGACTGGAGAAAAACAAAAGAAACTTCATGACTAACTTTGCAACATCATCATTAAAATAAATTTCTTTCAGGGCTTCTCAATAATCTTTAAGTTAGCAAATAGAATTCAAATCGCAGACCTTCCAGTGACAATTGACTTAATTACCTCAAATAACATGGCCAGAAGATCTAGCATTGCCGGCTTTGGATCCTTTTCATAACGCTCTACCCAAAATTTGACAAGTGGAGGGATACTCTTCCTGCTCCCTTTAATTGCCTCTATAAAACAACTAAATTTTGTTAAACAAAAGTAGAAATTGACATATTGGTAAAAGGTTTTTACAGGGAAAACATTCATACCGACAATATTGAATTATATTCATACTGACAATATTGAATTATATTCATTTACAGTTTCTCCAACAACTTACTAAATACCAAATATCTATCATATCAGCTAGGAGAGCTGCAACTACTCTCCCCACGACATAGGTACTATCAGATAAGCCAACATGTTAATTCACGAACAATTGATTATTCCAAGCATACTTTTTAAATGCACAACTCGTAAGTAAAGACTCAACCAAATGCTTCAAATCCAAGCCAAATAAGTAGTCAGGCTAGTCACTAGGCAAATAGCTCTGGCAAAATTGAACTACAAGCAACCCGACAAAAATAAAGCGCTACTACAAATGACTTCCCTCTCGTGTTATACTCCCCTTTGCTTGTAAGGAATTCACAGTGTGAACCTCCACTTGAAGTAACTCACAGTTTGAAAATTGAGAAAAATATTCCTATAATTGTCAGTGGCTTTTGTATTTTTTACAAAGTACTCGCTATTTAAATTGCAATGTCAAGTGCCACATTAAAAGCAAACCGAATTGCCGAGAATTATACATCATATCATTCATCAATACAGAATGCAATCACTTAAGCACTTTCTTAATAGGGACATTCTGGAGCACGTAGCGCAAATAGCAAATAAAACATCATCACTTCGCAAGCAAACTAAGAAACCTAGATCACTGATTAAACATCTTTAATTACAAAACCTACTCTACTCCATAATTCGAAGACAAACTGAAAGCAACAAATTCAACAAAAAGACGACGAAATCAAAACCCTAATTGACTTACCAATCAAGGTAAGCTCAGGATTGGGAGGTGAATCGACAGCACGAGCGCGCTTAGATTTGGGACGAACTTCCTCAAAATCTTCAGCAAAATCGTCAGCATCACGCTCGTCAGGGCTTTCAGTGGTTCGAGTATCAGCAGCGACGACGGTTGGCTTGGTAACCCTATTCCTTTTCTGCTCAAATCCGCCATTAATGAAATTAAATAACAGCGAAAAACATTGAAGTAAATGAGATTACAGCGGAGAAGGAGGAGTAAACTAACCGAGCGACGTAGTGAAGCTTCGGAAGGTTGAGCAGTGTCATCCATGGCTTCCGCGGATTGTAAAATGGAAGATAATAGTTAGGTTTTCAAATGGTGAAAGGGAAGAACAAGTGATTAGTGAATTAAAAAGGGAAAATGATTAGTGTGGTGTGGTGTGGTGTGGTATGTTAATGATACTAAAACGGTAAAACCTCCCGCCAATTTGCCCAAATTTTTTTGTTTCCCCAATTTCTAACATGTTCTTTGTGGCTAGCCCAAATTCTCATTGAAAATGGACACTATCCGACTATCCGTCTCCAGTTTGTTACGGATAGTGCCCGTCTTCAGTGAGACGAGTTGTTGAGCTAGTCACCCAAAAAATATGTATGCCTTTTCATTTATTATTATTAAAATAACAATCGTAATTAAATTAATCACCTTTAATCATATTAAATTTAATAATTTTTTGGTTATTCTACCTAGTAACCTTGTGTTTCTTCAAATTCTACCCGGTAACCTTATTTTTTCACAGACACACATGGTAACCCTGTACTCTATTAATACTTATTAGCATAACCCTGAACTTGTATTCTGTCAATTTTTCCGTTAAGTAGTTGACGAAAAAGTGACGTGGCGGATGCATTTTGAGTTTTTCTACATGGTAACCTCATGCTCAAAAATATTCTACAAAATAACCTTTTTTTTTCAAAACCCGCACGGTTTTATTCACTCAATTAATCAATTTCCCCTCATTTTCACTCAATTACAAAATAATAATGTCTAATCCTACAGTTTTATGAAGACGAAAATATTAAAAATATATATGACTGGAAATGGGTTGAAAATATTCGGAACAAATGAATTATCAAATATCAATGCTAGATATGAATTATGATATGAGTAATGACATTTATTGCCTTCATATGAGTAAGAGAAACACAATCAACTAAGTTGAGTGAGTATGGTGCCCACAAAGGAGCAAATAACTTTGAGAAGTCATTCGTAATTAACAAGTTATTATGGTTTAATTTGTTTATTGTGATATGAATGACATGGGGAGAAAGTGTCCATCATCTTTGTGGGGTGATGATCTTCAAGAGGCTAAACGAGACATCTTCATTGATGATCATTTTTCATCAATTAATCATTTCCCGCTTATTTTCATTCAATTAGTCAATTTACTCTAATTTTTCAACATGGACCGGTTAATTACTTTTTTTTCATTGCAATCGAGTAGAAATGAGAGGGAAATGATTAATTACATCCGTATGTGTTTAACGGTCTGTGCATTGCAAAAAAAAAGGTTATCTTGTAGAATTTTCTGAAACACGGGTTTACCATGTAGAAAAAATCAAAATGAGATTAGCCACGTCATTTTTCCGTCAACTACTTAACGGAAATTTGGCGTATTACAAGTTTAGGGTCATGTTAACAAGTGTTTATAGAGTAGAGGGTTACCATGTGTGTTTGTGAAAAAGTAAGGTTATCATGTAGAATTTGAAAAAACACAGGGTCACCACGTAGAAAAATCCATCATAATATCTATCTATATTATTAAAGGAAGCTTTTTTCGAGCGATTACAGAGTCTCCAACTTTTGCGAATGACTTTCGAGAGTCTTAAATTTTATAAACCACTTAATATTAAGAAAATTAATTAAGAGTTATTATCCATCAATAGTATTTCACGAACACTAAAATTAATATAATAAAAATAAGATAAGGATAGAGTTCACCTAATTTTGAAATAACTTTGTGTAAAAATTACTATATATATAACCTTCACGAACAAACAAATATTTCAGATGTAATTTATTTTTGAGTGCAAGTAGATTAGATGATTCTTTTTATTTTCGTATGCGTGCTTATTGTGTTCAAGTAGCAAGTTCTATCTTAGCCAGTGTTTAGTGTTTAGAGTTATCATTTGTGCTAATAATGCATGTTTGTGTTGAAATTTCAGGTACGAAAAGGATTACGATGATTGTTGGAACTCATGGATGTAAATTATCAACTAATCTACCCCCTTGCCAACATCACACCATTGTTTTATTTGGTAAAATTATTGTCTTGGTCTGATTGCATCTTTAGATAGTTAAATTGCCATGATAGACTAATTTGTCAATTGTCATTAGTAACCATATTTTTGGCAAACTACATAATTAGTTAGAGTAATTTTTGCAGCAAGATTTTATCAATTACACGTTCGAAAGTATACATGTCACTGTCCAACACTCCAAGTTCTTTTTTGCACGTAATAAGCAATGAGAACTGATAAGGCCAAAGAGTTTGGATTCATATGAACTTAAAAAAACACTATATAGCAATTTAAGACGAGAACATAATACTTTAGGAACTTAAGATGACACCCTAACAATGTCCCTTTTCCCTTTGTACCAAAAAAAAACATAAACAGTGTCACACCCCCTAAATGAATTAAACATAATAAAATACCGCCTGTGATAGATATCAATTAGTTGCTCATGACATTATTCATCTCAAAATGAATAGAACCCCACACAAACAAAGTCGCACACCATTTTAATCATACACATTTTTCAATTACTACATTATAAGTGATAGAACATTATAAATAGGCTCGTGCATCGCACGAGCATTAAATCTAATATATATATATAAAAGATGTTTTTTGCGAGGCACGTGATTGACTCCACCTTTATAGGAACCTTTAAAATAAATTTTTAAATTAAAATATTAAAAAATAAAAATCTTTTTGAAAAATAGTGTTATATTCCTAATCTACTGCCATATACAAACTTGCCAACTGATCTTTTTAGATAAATTTTTATTAGCTATTTTGATATTACAATACAAACTATAAAAAAACGTTACAATTCTTTTTGGAAAGTATTATTATATTCCTAATCCTAGACTAATACTTCCATATACAAACTGTAATAAAAAATATATACATTGCCATATACTATTATAATCAATTAATCAATATTTCTCCATCTATCTATGAAATTTTCTTCGAGCAATTATAGAGTTTCCAACTTTCGCGAAACTCTTTCAAGCAATATGAGTCTCCACCTATGTTATCAAATTATTAAAATTTAATTATTGTGTAGAAAGTGTACGTAGAGGACCGGAGGTTATCAAATTCTATTGTCTACCGTGTTTCATAGTGTGTATTTCTGTACAAGTGAAATTGATTAGAATTTAAAACTATAAATAATTAGCTTTTCGATGTACCCCCCATTAACTATAAATAAACCATGCCATGAATACCCCCCATTAACTTTTCGATGTACCCAAACCTCATAAACTAAATCTATGTTGTGCTTCATCATGTTTACCTTTTTTGTATTGTATATTTTATGATTTTTCACGGGCCTTTATATTAAGACTTACGAGCGAGATCTAATTTTGTATTGTATTTTTTATGATTTTTCAGGAAATAGTTAAGGATAACCATTTAACAATCACGGGAATTAAATCATTACAATGGCATCAACAAGACGGTAACTACACGTCTACACGTCTACGACTATTGTAGTTGGTTTCATACGGGTAATAAATTTAATTAATGAAGAAGAAAACCATATTCTTCTCAATTTCTCAATACTCTACCTAATGTTTTTATGAAAAGAGAAGTAACTTGATTTTCTTAATATTAATATGGAGTAAAAGAATAATACAATATGAGGATTAATTTGATGAGGAATAGTTATATTGCTACGGAGCACATGACTATTCTCTTTTGTCATCTGTTTTTTTATTAAATCTACATGTGTAGATTGGTAGTGATTAGTGAATAGTGATACGTAATTACGCTTATTTACACCCTTGGGAAAAGAACAGTTGAGTATGAAAATAGTCATTCGACCGTATGTTTTTAATATTAAATTAAATGAATAATTATGTGTGCAATTATGAAAAGTCATTTGAGTTGGCATGTGTGAATATTATTTTTTTGCGGTGACTTTGCATGATTCCATATTTTTATACAAATTTTCTTATTTGAGTAAGTTTTGTGTAAGGCGATTTTATACTAATATATGAGTAGGTTGTAAAACAGATCAAACACAATCCAATTAGTGAGTAATAGTGATTATTAAAAGATCCCTTTACGATAAATCTGAGTACAGACCATCTTAAATAAGTATTTGTATTCTTATTTTTGTATTTGGAATTTCCCTCTCAAATTTTACGTTGAATTAACGTAAGATTTATGAAGAATGGTGGTTTAACCTTAAGCTATGACGAGAAACAGAATCATACAAATATAATAGTTCAAAAGAAATCACGATCGATCTTTCTACCTATATAAAGGGAGCTTCTTTCAAGCTATTACATAGAGTCCAAGTTTTAGAGATGACTTTTCGCTATAACAAAGCTAAGTCTTCAACATATATGGAATTCTAAGAGCGGTAAAAAACGTACATAAAAAGATTGATTTTAATAATAATTATAATAATAATGTACTTAAACATGAAATCACGTAAATTTGGAGGTGTTTATATTAAATTGGATAACAATCATGATCTTGAACATTTAGGATTTGATATATAACCAATTTTACATGGCTAATAGGAAGTAGGTAAGAAATACGTTTGCAATTTTACACTCATGGCATCTTACATTTAGACATAAATATATCGACGGATGCCGGTAATAATATTGATTAATATTTTTTTTTAAAAAAAAAGATAATTATACGGTTTCAACGACTTTAATAAGTATTTGATATCAAAGTTTTGCATAAATCTTAGAGAAATATTAAATTAATGAAAAGTAGATAAGATAAAAAAAATAAAAATAGAGTTTTACTATTAGATATACTTCGCAATAATAAAAGAAATTTTATATTTCTGAATGTAAAGTTATACATACTCTATAAATGCTAATGTGAATTTATAGTTTCTTTTATAATTATATATTATAATATAATGTTACCCTTCATATATATCATCCTCAAACTCTCTCTACCTTCAGTAGCATTCAATAGTTATATCCGGCTTTTCAGACAAATCGATAAATATTCATCAAATTAACTTTTTAATAGATAACACGTATCCAACAAGTATTAAGATGCCATCACCACTTCACAAAGTAAAACAAATACTTGGCTGACATCAACACTTAATAACATGTATTAATATATTAATGGAGTATGTCAAGGTTGGTAAATTATGGTTAAAATAAAAGTTGAATCAATATATCAATATTATTTTTTTATAAATTATATATTATTATTGTCTTACAACTTCAAAAGTTTATTGTTATAAGTTAATTGTAATAGAAAATTTATAAAAATGACATTAATGTAGACCCGTGCATCGCACGGGCATAAACTCTATATATATATAAAAGAGGCTTTTTTCAGGGAACGAGAGAGTCTCCAACTATTTCAAAACACTATTTTATTTTTTTATTGATAAAACTACCTTACACATAATTTTATTAGGCTAATTAAATATTAAATAAAATATATTATATTATATAAAGATTGAATTTTAATATT